>JAUZSU010166920.1:0-13424 GCA_034780255.1 Parotocinclus maculicauda | reverse complement strand
GTAATTTGGATACTGGATATAAACCGCCTCACCGATAGCTCTGTAATGGCGACCGGCGAGCCGAACGCTCCGGGGCGAAAGGTAGGAGCCCTAACAATTCATTTTGCGACCGTGTAAGTGCAAGGCTGTTCTTAAACATCATGAAAGCATACAAAGGAATTTATTGAAACTAATGTTTCTTCAATACATAATTTACATATTTTAGCAGATGCCCTTATTCAAAGAGACATTCTTCATATTTCTGACGGGATGCACATATTGGAGCCTTGCATTAAAGTCCATGAAAAGAAAGTTGTTTCCAACTGCTCCAGTATAGGGTACCACTATAGGGTGCAGGACCTCATCTCAGTATCTGACAGCAGTCAGCGATCCATTTCTGATGATGTGGAGCACGGTACAACCAATGCTGATGTCAGCCCAAACAATGATTCCCCCACCAGCAAAGCAGTCACTTTCTCGTATGAAACGTGATTTCTCCTGTGTTCCCTGTTCACGCAAGATCAGGACATGATGATTGTCAGGCTACAAACTGAAAATATCACGGTCCAATGACGATGCTCAACAGCCCACCTTCTACGGGTTCTATGGTGTTCAGCAGATGAGTGCATATCCGTCATCTAGTGGCAGCAAGAAACTGTCTCCGCAACTCTGTTGCATTACTGCACCTGCTCTTTGTTGCTGTTGTGGCAGAATGGGGTCTCGACCCTAGTCTTCTTCGTACTGTTCCAGTCTACTGAAAGTGATTCCACAGTCTGCTAACCATGCTTTGGGATGTTCCAAGTGCTCTTACCACTGTTGTCTGTGTTTGAGCAGCTTCCTATGGCAAATCATTTTTCAGAGGTATTGCAAAGGCTGGGAAATTGCAGGATCTGCACTTTCAAGATCAGGCACTTTCAGCCTTTTATGTAGTGCATTTTCACCAATTAAATAAAAGCAGTTTTTTTTGTCACTTTTGCATAATAGATCAACTTTGATTTGTTATTTGCTTTTCTGATGTTCCTGTTTAATACAAAAATATAAAATGCTTCTTTTCATCACTTAGTATTCATTTTGACATATTCCCAAATTTTTGGGAGCAGTGTATCATAGAACTTAAAAACAATAAACTATTTGGAGAAAGTTCATGTTATTTGCAGTATCAGGTCCTAAATGCGTCACTATACGACACTAAGAATATAGACTGGTACAGTGAGGGTTACATCTGGTCTGTAGGTGCATTGATGTTGAATATCCTGGATGACTGAACTTTTTGACAGAGATGTGAATAGAAAATAAATTTCAGAATTTTTGTGTTTATAACAAAAAATTCTTAGTATTTAAAGTTTTACTTTATTTTGACATTAGGAAGTATTAACAAATCAAAGACACGTGATCCCCCCCAGCCATGGAACTATCAACCAAAATAGCTTTTTAAATCTTAATATGTGTGCAGACTAAAGCTTTTCTTAAATCTGGTAAATACATTAAATATTTTATTCATTCAGTTTTCATACTGGGAAAACTATTTCTATGTCCATAACTTTGTTTTACCTTTACTAACAAGTATTTGTGTCAAATGCCTATTGTTAGAAAGTTTTATTTAAACATTCATTTTATTTTAACTGTAAGACTCTAACCTGACTGGATTTTGGAGGAGTTGCTGACTTTATAAAAAAAAAAATATATATCTATCTACAGGTAGAAGAAAAATATTGAGTTATAATTAACTATTAGCTTAATATAACATATCTGTAAAATATACAGTCATTATAGAAAGAACCAGCCATTCATTTATGTCTGTCCTAAATACTGCAGTGTTTATTAAGGAGTTATTAAACTTTTTAATTGCCTTTTTCAGTAGAGTAACTTTCATCAATCACCAGGCTTCCTCTGCTAGCATAATGCTGTTGCCACTAGTGCAGCAATGAATTTTCATTTTGGTTAAATTAATGTTTGTGACTTACCGTCAAATAACATTTATGTCAAAATTATACTCTCCAGGAACCTCCACTCACACAGACACCTTCTCCCTCACACTCTGAGTGTTGTGTATTGTAGTAAAACAGTGCAGAGTGGTAGCCTGTATAAAACCAGCAAGAGACTCAGCCATTCAGATATTCATTGAAAATGCATTCCATCAGCTGGGCGCAGGTACAAATGAGTGACTTAATACTTAATGCTTAAATAATAAACAAACCATATTATGTTAATTAATTGTATCTTTTTATTATTGTGCTCTTCAGCCCAACTGCCAGAATACAGTGCTCTTAATCTCTGCTATGATAATGAATTTTGCAGTCTAGTATGTTAGGTTAATTAACCAGTAATGCACAGCCTTCTTAAGCTCTTGCAGCGGTACCAGAACTAATCTAGGTTTTGCTTGCACATGCACTCACACGACCTCTGACATTCAATCTCATGCTCTGTCAGAAGTAGCCAAACCTAGATGAGTAAATAAAAGTATCATTAAACTAGAATTCATGCCAGCGGGTTGGTACGTTGAATGATATGTTTTTGACATTGCAGCATGTGTTTTGTGTTCCGTGTTTATTTTGGGGATTATTCATTGCTTGCTTTTAATGTTCACTTCCTAACCTTTTCTCTTAGAAACTTTTTTTCTTTTCTGGACTGAATTGCTTATCCTGTGCCATGGCCAATCATATAAACATTGGCAAACAACTTTAGAGACTTTAAAGATTAATTTTAGATTTAGAAAACATGAGCGTAACCTGTTACGCTCAATGCCTAAACTGTTAACCTTATGCTATATAACCTTTTTTTTATTTATGGAAATTCACAATAATTATAGAACATACAGTAATGTACTGTTATGAACATGTCTAGGGGAAAGCTGTAACATTTTGTTTGATGAACCTGACACTTTGCTAAAAATGCGTTTATAGACAGTCCCACCGTTAATTGGCTGTTAAGGTGATCGGATGTTTACGGCCGCAACTTCTGTAGTTAAAAAACAGATTTTAAAATTTCTTTTAAAAAATTATAATTTTCAAGATCTTGATCATTAAACCAAACTCATACCTGTACTTAAGTAACTTAGCCAAAATTTTGTTTTGTTTTAAGTTCTGGCATTTTCATGGTATATCAATGTTTTTATGAGGCATGAATAAAAAACAGAAAAAGATTATGAGAATCATAATTTATACAGTAAATTGTTTGATTACCATAGGACTTACTTTACCCTGCAAAATGACACAATACATGAAGGAATTTGCATGCATGAAACATCTGCTTATAAACATATGCTTGTTTTATATTGTGTAAACTTAGAAATAAAAAAAGAACTTTCCCCATAATACATGCACCTTGTATCCAGTGTTTTAATCATTGCTCTGAACCCTTGACTGGATCGTTACTATGAGTGTGATGTCCCTGCACTGCTTTCTTATCCCGTCATATGCAATACCTCAAGAAAATGCCTCCTCCAGTGATGTCTGACCATTTGGCATCCCAGATTCACTGGTATTACTGTGTAAGGGCATTGAAACTGGCTTGTAAAAAATTCCTGTTTACAGCCTTCAGGTCTGTCAGATTTCTAAAACCAAAATCTGTAAGACTCACCCCTGGGTGGTGATGTGGCTGGATGCGTAGCACGGTAGCCTCACAGCAAGAACAGTGTTGATCCCAGGTAGTTTAGCCTAGATACTTTCTGTGTGGAGTTTGCATGTCCTCTCCGTGTCCTGCTTTCTTGTTCTTCTTTTGTATCTCCAGTCTTACTTTCTTTATCCTCCATCTTTGTTTTCTGTCCTTTTATTTAACAGGACTTCTTCCAGCTGTAAACAGACTGCTGTGCTGTGCTGTGCTATGCTAGGGCTAGGCTTGGCTGTACTGTACACAGCGTGCCATTCGGCAATGCCATTCTGCGCAGAATTCAGTAGTGCATTTATCAGCAAACAATTTTATATATAGTGTTACAACTAATGTATAAACCAGTTTACGACTCAGCTCTATTGCCGATGAATGGTTCCATCATCGCATGCAAGTTTTTTCTTGATGTTTTTTAGATGACGTTTGGCCGAGTCATTATTTTATATTACTGTATATTTACCTACTCTTTTTACTGCTTGGGTACGAAAGACTCAAATGCGACATAGGAACACAAGGTTGAATGACCCTCTGCTGCATTGTATCTCCTTGAAGCACTGTGATATTCTTTTTAGCTATGATAATTTTACATTTGAAGGATCTGTGTAAGTCCAGTGAATATAGAATGCAAAGCCTTTGTGGCTCAAAAATGCACAGTATTGCTATCGATACCTCATTGGGAATTAATCTTGTGTGTATGAACTAGTATATATTGATCTGTGTGTAAATTGTCTGGGTAATGTATGTGGGATTTTGTATAGGCTGGAGCTGTGCATGTGTATTTTCTTGGATAAAGACATTGCTGAATTGCAGAAGTAAGAAAAGATGACAGGAGGAGGTCTAATGACAAAAAATCCCTTTACACCCACACTCGCGCAGACGCACACACATGCATGCGCATACAAAGACGGTGACTCTTTAGTCCCTCAGGCTTTCTTCTGCCCTGTTACTTAGCAACAAGAAGCATGTCATGTGACCGGCTTGGTGATTCACCTGAATCGTGACATCACGGCTTCCCACGGCAACAGTAATCATCTCTCATGAAGCGGTGAACCCTCTGTGCCAATACACATGCCACTGTGTGTGTGTGTGTGTGTGTATGTGAGAGATCTGGTCTTAATGTATTTCTTTCGATTATTTCTGTAAAAAAATAATAATTTCACGTCGTCTCATCAATTTGTATTCACTGACTAGATCTGTTGTTCGCCAGCGTTTTTAACTCTCATTTCTACTGGTTATGGTTCATTACCAAGGAGAACAATTTCAACAACCATTTTTAAGAAATAAAGATATAACCTGTGGTCTTAAACCTTTTGATAATGAAACCTTGAAGGCACTGGTTGAATTCTGTCATTCTTATCTATTACTGCTTGGTTTTCAGGTTACGCACATTGGAAGGGGCAGGTTGTGACAGCGGATGAGCTCCATGTACTCTATGAAGGAATAAAGCTCAACAATGTCAACAAATATGACTATGTTCTCACAGGTAGGTAAGAGGATTAGGGTCATGAGACATGACAACTGGCAGCTATGGTGGCTTAGTGGTAAGAGCCACCTGTTGGAAACGGGAGCATCTTCAAACCAAGGTAGCATTCTACCTGGTCTGGTTTATATATATAATGTCTGTAATTTTTATCGTACTTACACTTCAACTGTGAAAATCCAGAAAATCATATTGTATAATTAAATAATTAATTTGTGTTTAATTGCATGAAATTTGCATTTAATCACTGTTATTTCTACTGTTGTCATTAGTAAACAACAATTAATATCAAAGTATCATTTATTTAGATATTCATTCATCCATTATCTTCCACTCAATCCACACGCAGTCGGTGCCCACCTGGCAACTCTGGGCGGACAGGGCATCAACCCATCCTAGGGGACACACACAGTCACACATTAAGGCCATGTTAGAGACCCCAATTAGCCTAACATGCATGTTTTTGGACTGTGGGAGGAAACTGCAGTACCTGGAGTAAACCCATGCAGACACAGGGAGGAATTGCAGATCCCACACAGAAGGGACCCAGGCCGCTCCACCCTGGGATTGAACCCAGGACCTTCTTGCTACCCACTGAGCCACCATGCTGACCAATATAGAGTTATATATCCTATTTGTTAATATTGCTCACTCCTACTCGAGATGCTTGCAGTCAACGTCTGTCCAGGAAAACAACACTTCTTTTTGTTGTGAATCCTGTTTTTCTGTGATTTCTGTTGCACCACATTAATGGGAGGTTCAGAATTTAATGTAAGCAGCATGAGTTGGCATGGTAAACCTTCATGTAGGGTGCTAACAATTTAAACTAGTGGTTGACAGTAAGTGAGCTGATAAGATATTATTTATGGAAGGATAAGTTAAGAAATATGCGGAATCCGTTTTTGTTTATTATAGAAAATGGTTAAGTTATTATTTGATATAATGTTTCAGATGGTAGATTAGTTCTAGAAACTATATTGACATGAATTTCTGACTTGAGGATCACTTGCTTTAATTTGTTTTTATGCATGAAAAACTGTAAAATATTGACATGATGCTTATGAATGAACAAAAGAAAAATATTGATTTGGTTATCACTTAGTCTTATATGCTATTAATTAAAACGGTAGAATGCTGAAGGGTTTTTCATTATGGTTTCTACATAAACTTATCACTACTGTGAGAATAGCAGAGGGACCAGTTGAAGGTCACCCCTACAGAGTAGATGCCTCAGACGTCATGCATCATTTCCAGTTAGAGTACGTGTGTGTCTGTGTGTGTCTGCGCCTATGTCTCTGCCTATGTCTCTGCCTGTCTCTAGGACAGTGTTGTGTTCTGATGGATGAACTATTTTATGTTATCCCCTTGAGGTGTCAGAAGGAGACAAAAGGGACGTCCAATAAAGAGTTTATTTAGTGTCTGGATTTAGGAAGCGGTGCTTGTTCATACAGCTAAGACCTTTTGGGTTTTTGGTTTGTGGTAAAGTATTGCAGCTAATATTTTAGGCAGAGTACATCACAGTTCTCGGGTGATACAGCACCGTTTCACTGGTCTGTTAGGAAAACTAGGGAACTGGTGAAGCAATTAGAACCAGTGCTCTATCACTGACAAACCCAGTTCCCACTAAGCTCAACCGTTTGTTTCCAACCATTTGTAGCAAGGTGATCTCTGTCGTTTATGTCGAATTTCTAGGTCTGGCATATAGGAAAGTCCCGAAAGGCCTGATACCTGAGAAACTAAGAATATACAGTCCAGAGTTTTAACAAAACTTGGACATTTTTAGAGTGTGAATTCTCCTTAATCATGTCTGCCATTTAAAAACTGTGCCTGTGTGCTGTCCTCCTTAGTACAGTATTGCTGAACCGTTTAAAATGTTCTATATTTCTGGCCTAATATATCACCAGATTGTTAGTCCTAAAAGTAAGAAAGAGAATCCAGTAACACAAATAAGACATTGAGACAAAACATTTTATACTGTTATATTGAGATATATTTCCCAGTGTTATATATCAGTATGTGGCAAAAGTATGTGAACCTCTTAGAGTAGCGGTTAATTTGAAGGTTTTGATCAAGGAGCGCTGGGTTTACATGAGCCAGGCAAAAATCCAATTATTACTTTGCAGTCAGCCAATAATTTCACAGAAAGATGTGACAAATTTATATTTTTTCAGTAAATACTGCGTTTCAGAGTCTCTGCAACGTTTTTGCAAGCAAAACCCCTAAGAATAATCACACCTGGCAAGAATGTTTTTTTTTTTGCCAAATCAGATTGAAATCATGTAACTGGTATACATGTTATTAGTACTCCAATTACTGCGATAAAATCCATCAGAAGTCCAATAATTATCAGATTATTACATGAATGTATATGCACTCAATGGCAATCAGGCATGACTATTTAAAGAGAAGAAATTTATCAGAGTCTGATCATCAAAACAAATTTGTGGGAGTAAATAATGATCTGATCAAAAAAACTTTCTGATTAGAAACAAAAAGAGTTATTGATACTCTTTGGGCTGGAAAAGATTACAAAACCATTTCTAAACACTTGGTTTAAACTAATCTGAGACATTAGACATAGTCATACATAATAGTCTGTGAGGTCACAGATGAACCACGTGTAATTTCTAAGCCACTAAAGACATATTTCACATTTTCTAATGCTATTGTTCATGGGTCCAAGATAGGAGAACACTTTAAAAAATGGTGAGCGGGGAGTGGGGCATGTTGTAAGGAGAAGGCCATTGCTCTCCATCACATGACACTTGGACAAGAAAGAAGGCTATGGAATTTTTTAAATGATAGATAATGCCAAACTAAAATATTTAGTTTAATTTAAAACTAAAGCTATATTTCTGGAGAACAGGAGTTTTGTCTATTTTGCTACATCTGGGCAAGGAAAACATACCACAATGGATGGAGTGATTAATTCAAAGTCAAAGTTCTGCGAATTTGAAATGTCATCTAACACGGTGCAATATGAAGAAACCTACCAGCTTCCTGAAGCTGTTCTGTAACGTGCTAAAATTCTAGTTAATGTGCAGGATTGTTAAATACTTATGAATATGTTTAATTGCAGTTATGTAATATCTAATATACTAATCTATCTATATAGTATATCTAAAAACTTGTCTCAAAAGTTATTTACTTTTGTTTAATCTGGTTTTCTTGATCTACTGTTACGTGTTTTGGGGATATCTGATAATGTTTTAGGTCATGTCTATGCAGAAATAATGCAAAACATTTGGAAGTGTTCACAGGCTTTAAAGCACCACTGAATAAATAATAACTGTTTAGTGTCATTGAAATCGCAGCTATGCACTATTGTAGGTAAATTATTAGTTTTGCTTCTTTTTTAACTCTTACACCATGCAGTTCTCTGTGTAATGCTCATTTTTCTGCTCTCTGTAGCATGCAGACACTCACTCACTTCCCACACACACGGAAGAACATTCACGGTAAAACAAACCTGACATCAGCATTACCAGAGAAACACCTTATTTGGCAAAGCCCTTATCTCTAACTTAGCCCTGCACCGCAAAGTCAGCAGTATTTGAAGCCGATGTACTGGAGATGGTACATTAGAAGCAGAAATCCCAAGCAGAAGCAGTAGTGCGTGTGTGTGTGTGAGAGAGAGAGAGAGAGAGAGAGATGTAATGTAGAAATTGAATATATTTGCTGATTTCTTTTTTGCCCTAATACCCACATCCTATCTTTTTCTACACAGTATACACAGCTGTACTGGTTAACTCTTTTAACTAGATTTTGAAACATGACTGTGAGGTTTGTTACTAATTTTAAGAGAGTATGACCGGACTCACTTTTGGAAGTGCAGTTCATCTCTGAAATGCCTGATGTAATTAAGGCTGTGTACCGGCCAGCCAAGTATGCCATTTAAGTTTGGGTTTGGCTCGATTACAGAGAAGGATGTACCAGGAGCCCTGAAGCTAAAGACTTGAGTTGGTATGTGTATGTTTAATTCTGTATTAATAATTGTAAATAATGAGGAGCAGAACATTTTAAGGCCTAGAAAGCTAGGATAAGAGTTTAGGATAGTAGAAATTAAGTAAAGGACTTACATGAGAAAAACATAGGCAGGTGAAACAGGCAGGCAATAGCGTTTGGCATGCTTTGTAAAAAGGTTGCAAAACTATCTTTAAGGAGCTTGGACTAATTCACAATCATACAGATAAAGGTAAAGGTCTCTCAAGCAATATGCATGAGTGTACCAGCAGGAAAACACTAAACAACAGTGGTGTACCTGGCAGGGTTGTAAGAAAAAGCCATTGCTCTCCACAAGAAATATTCCTGTCACTCACATTTCTCATGGACAATACAAAAAGTAATTGGAAAAACATTTGACTGACAGGTGAGACCTAAATAGAACATTTTCTTTAAAATGACTTAATTAAACAGCTGGGATCAGTGTATCTCTAGCTTTGTTGCAGTTGTCAGCAAGTTGACCACAAATTGTTACCAGTATCGCTTTTAGATCAATTAGTTTTTAGTTGACACAGAACACAGTCCTAGTATGACATGTAAAGACCTAGAAAGCTGACCCACAGAAAGCGTTAGAGAGGACATAAGGACATGTACAAACTGCGTTATTATGGGTCGTCTTGCTCAACGACAAATCCCAATTTTCCACAACAATTGCAACATACAGTACCTGGTCAACATTAGGCAAAATACTTGAGAAATAAATACTTAAGCAATAGATTGACTAATCACTACATTAATGAATATGTTTCAGTTGGCAACAATTCTTTTAACCATAACTGACGCATTGATTGGTTTCACATTGCTTAAACAACCATGAAGGTTAAAACTGCATGTAAGAAATAAACTGCTCACAAAAACTAGGGGATATTTCATTATGGCGATATTATAGTCCCTAATTTTTGTGAGCAGTATTCTTTATTGCATTCTGGAGGGATGGTGGAGAAACATCGATTTCACTGAAGAAATGTCTAGAATGACCACGAGGTCAATTAAATGCTTGGTGAAGCGGAATCGTAAATAATCAGCAGTAGAACTCAGAGCTATGTTTAGTAGTGAAAGTAAGATAATTTCCACACATAATGCAATGAGGACAGATGTGTGACTGTTAGAAAACCACTTGGAAAAAGCCTTAGAATGAAAGGCTTCAGTTTGATCTGGAGCATAAAGCACCGAAAAAGGTCTGGTCTGATGAGTCTGACATACACTCTACTAGATCAATGGATGTGTCAGAGTAAGAAGGGAAGCGCCTTTCTCAGTCAAGTCATGAGTCAGTGAATTAGGGATTTGAGTACAGGTGGGGCTGATACTGAAACGGCACTAGATCTTCCAAAACCTGTTGGCACAATGTGGAGTACAGCATTTTTAGCCCAAACATGAAAAACCAGTCAAATACATAAATGTTCTATTTCATCAGGCTTAACAATTATCATTATGTAGTTCTGTAGTATGCAATTAGTTCTCTTGGCATCACCCATTCAGAAATTCAAAAGTCACTGATCCAGAGTCCATGGGACCACATGATCACCTCTCCATAACACTCCACCTGACATTTGCCGTGGTGTTCATGAGCATGTGTGCACTTGGAACCCATTTAGTGAAGCCCAAGATGAACAGTACTTGTGCTGATGTTATTTCTGTAGGCAAATTGTAACTCGGTAATACATTTTGCCGCAGATTATTTTTCATATGCTTGTGAGCTGGTGTTCCAATTCAATGAGTTTGTTTGCCTTCCTGCTTTGTGCCCGAGTTGTTGTTGCTCTGTGACATTTTCACTATTAATAATAGCATTTTCAGTTAACTGTGGCAGCTCTATAAGGACAGAAATTGTAATGAGCTTGGATATGTGACATGCTATGGCAGAACTACATTAAAAGCCAAAAAGTGTGTGCACGCAATTTCAGAGATGTAGCGTACTTATAGTTGATATGCAACTGTTGTATAATATAACACCATTAAGACACTATTGTTAAAATTTGTAACAGGGTTTAGGTAAAGATTTTGTAGTGCTCTTAGTGTAATATTGACACCTATTCGCTTCCATCCTTTACCCTATTAGCAGTGATATTTATTGCTGTAGTGTATCCATGCTTATGGATAAAAGAGCTAAACAGACAACTGGCAACCTTTTTATGTGTAACTGTTCATGATGCAGCACAGGTCTTTAAGTGTATTTTTCAAAGCTATTGCATTAAAGGATAACATCAAGGATCCTAGTGTGGCATTTAAGCAGCTTGGCCAGGCAACACACAGGAGCTGAACTGTCCATTTGATGATCATTTTTCAATAGCAGTGATCCTGTTCGTCTCATAGTGAATGGGACCACAATAAGATCTGTCCTGTTTACCAGTGTATAGTAATGGCTAGATCTGTTTCTTAAAAAGCACCATTAACCCCCAATGATGCAATTGGAAATATGAACACTACAGACCATTTGGAGGTCTAGTGGATGTGTAGTGTGTGTAAGTTAAACAGCCACTGTGTCATTTTATGTATACAAACTTTGAGGATTCAGTGTTAAATTCATTGGAGAAAATATGAATACGCTTTTGTACCCAAGGCTTTAAAGTAGCAAAATAAAAATTAATTCTTAAACTGAAACATCATACCCAGGTTCTCACAACCTGCCTACAAATTTTTACTCAGTAATGTTTCTATTGTTCTAGCATCATTATTAGTTTAAAGTGTAATCTTGGGGTTGGGTTGGGGGAGCATTTTGAATGTCACTGTTAAAATACCATGAAACTATTTTGTTATTTGTTTTAATACTTGCACTTGTGGCCAGGTTTATGCTAATTGAAATCCCTTGTCACATAAGTCCAAGTACAGTATTCCTTCTGGTACGCATTTTCTTATTGGTACATTTATTATACCTGTCATATCATGTCATGTCTCTGAGCATAAGCCAAATTACAGGTATGATGTTGGGCTTTAAGGTTTGATAACTTTTGTCATGTCAATCAATATTTAGACTGGATCAGACTGGAAAATACAGTGCAAAAGGTCTGAGAATGTTAAAGTCAAAATGCTTGGTTGGATTATACTCCACAATTACCTGATCTAAACCAAATATATCATTTCTGGGAGCACTTGAAGACGGATAAAACAGGCATTCGGTTAGTTTTACATTTACAGGATTTGGCAGACTTTCTTACTCAAATCAACTTATAACTTACAATCTTACAATGCAAGCAAATATGGGTTAAGCCTTGCTCAAGCACCCAACACTGGCAGCTTGGCAGAAGTTGGATTTGAACTCTCGAACTTCTGGTCTATAGTCAAGTACCTTAACTGCTAGGCTACCACAGTTCAATCACAAGATGCTTTTTGGAACACTATGAAATCATGTTGGGTTAACACATATTATGAGATTTTGCACAACTCGAGTCATTACAGAAACTTAATAAACGCTAATAAATTCTGAAATGTAATTTTATTGTTTTGAAAGATTAAACTGTCCACTTACATTGATATGCTGATTATATGATTTGTAATGGAATTGCATTAAAATGGAGAAACTTCAAAGAACATATGTAAATTCTATCTAATACAGTTTCACTTTTTAAAAACTGTATCATATTAAATCTGGACCTCCCTGTTGATTACTTTATATCTCTAGTGACTGTGCCTCGATATCCACAGGGTACACCAGGGACACATCTTTCTTGGAGATGGTGGTAGACATCGTACAGGAGCTGAAGCGAGCCAATCCAAATCTTGTGTATGGTCAGTCTATAAAGATCTGCTTAAATTTGTGTATTACTGAAATATTTTTATAAACACCTCAATATTTGAAAAATGGCACTGGACTAACAATATATACTGTGTTCCTTCCTACAGTGTGTGATCCTGTCCTAGGTGATCATGGCTCAATGGTGAGTTTTTAGTACATTTGCTTTTTGGTGTTCACTCTCTTATCTCTTCCATTTTTGTTGTTTTCCCTCTAGTTCTCTCCTCTACCTTTCTGCTCTGTTGCTTTCTTTTTATGTAGTGGGTTGACATGTACAGAGTGAGACTGAAGGCAGGGAGACCTGAGCAAATCAGTGTGCTGTGTGCAGCACTAAAGTTAGTTTTACCCATCTTAAAAAGAAAAAAAGGAGTCTTCAACTCCCTCAGTTATGACCAGTGTTAATTTCTTTGACGATCTATTTTCGTCATAGTTTTCGTCAACTAACCTTTTCTTCTTGACGAAAACTAAACGATAACTAAACAAAAACTACTTACAACGATTAATACTATGACGAAATTAATTAACACTTTCGTCAACGAATAAAAACGAGACTAAAATGTTCGGCATAGGTGACGTCCAATCAGAACTGAATTAGCTTTATGAAAGGCAGGGACAAGTTAGGAAAACATC
>JAUZSU010166909.1:0-13424 GCA_034780255.1 Parotocinclus maculicauda | reverse complement strand
AAAGAGAAAAAGAAATGAAGAAATGGAGTCTGCATGTCCTCCCTGTGTCTGTGTGGGTTTACTCCGGGTACTTCGGTTTCCTCCCACAGTCCAAAGCATAAAGCACTATGCATAATTGGGGAGCTTCAGTTTCACGTGCTTCTCTTCTAACCCTGATTTATAAATTGCAATAATTATCATTCCTGGTTTGGATGGAGCATGGCGGTTTATGAACTAGTAGTGTAGAATTCTGAAGCTTGGGTGATGTTAACTCACCAACTTGAGGGAATTGCTGGTTGAGGGGTTGGGCCCAGATTGGTAAATTGGGCAGGACCAAATTGGGGTAAGAAATACTAAGTAGATCTGTGTTTCCAGAAGGAATTACATCAGTGCTTAAAATTTTGTGATGTGGGTTTGTGTCCCAATACTTTTGGCCACATGTGATTTTTGTAGTTCATATGTAATGTTTTATGTTGTGGCCTAGCGGTTAAGGCACTGGACTGTGGACCTGATGGTCCAGGGTTCAAATCCCACCTCTACCAAGCTGCCACAGTTGGGTCCTTAAGCAAGGTCCTTAACCCACCATTGCTTAAATTGTAAGCCTGTATGAGTTGTAAGTCGCTCTGGATAAGGGGCGTCTGCTAAATCCCGTAAAAGTAAATGTATTATGTTCAACAGGGAGAGCGGTAAACATGCACAGTCGATTAAAATTTGAATTCAAACATTCCCTCAATGAATTTCCATGGAAGAATTTTGATATTTAAACTGCATATCTATTAAAAAGATCAATCAGATCGATTTCAAAACACATTTAGCACACCGCAAAGTGCGATTATCTGCTTAATGTTTGAACTGTGTCTGTATGTTAAGCGGTTCTGGCTGCACTAATTGTAGAAATATGTGGAAGTATAATAGTATAGTAATTAGACTAGATCTGAAAGTAACTACATCAGTGCATAAAATGTGGCAAGTGAAATGTGGCAAAAAATATGGACTCATGTCTCAATAATTTTGGTCACTTACGTGTATGTGTGTGTGTGTGTGTTGTAACATGCACAATATTAGACAATTTATCGCTTGAAATTTGTCGGTTATTCTTTGAATTTTAACACATTTTCACTTATGCATTCTGTCAATGGGTTTCTATTGGAGTTTTTTATGCTTATACTTAAACCTACTGTAATAAAAATGCTAAATCGCAGATCGACTCCAAGAATACATAGCATATCACACGTCATTTTCTACGCAACAATGTTTGAACCATGTGTGTATGTTAATCGATTCAGGCTGCGTTAATCACGGAAATCTACAAAATAACATACTAAGAAAATGAAGAACAATATAATGTTTTACTTTTCCAATAAAAGGTAATGTTGGTATTTTCCACATTTTTTTTTATAAGCAGAGGTCGTAGTCCTGTGAACAGTTAGATGTAGCCCCACAATACCTCACTGATCTACATTATTAAAAACATTTTCACATCATGGCTGTGTTCTGGAATAATGGCAGACCGTCTGTCAGTTCATGGAAATTGTTCTCTGACATCCATAACCCATAAGGAGTTTGGTTTAATATTTGGTTGCTCTCTCTGAACAGTGGATCGTGAAACATGCCATCTACCCAGTTTCTAAGCGTGATGACTGGCGAGTCTTCTCTTTTTGAGTCTAAATGACCATCCATATAGGGTGTAACCATCCCATTGCCCTTTTGCATGCATTGTGTATAATCACTGCGGTTTAATGACGTAGCAGTCTGTGCAAGTGACCAGATTTTCGGCTTGGTGTCACATGTCAGCTCTTCTTGTTGAGAGTAAAAGGTCTTTATGTGGTGTCCATCTTTAGTTATCGAACCAAAGCACGCTCGAGAATGAGAACCTGTGACGTTGCTTGTGGATAATCCTGGTTTGGGCTCATTTTCTGATGTATCTGACTCCAGTGCATCAAAATCTTCCAGATCGCTTTGTGGTAGATCTGTATCATGCCTTAGGTTGTCTGAAAAGAGGCAGAAAAATTCTAAATCAAAAGTTATTGGCATTTATAAGTTAAGGTATGGGCATCTCATTAGGCCACACTTTAGACTAATTGCAATTGTTTATCTTTGAGAACCCAGAGTGACACGTGTATGTACCTTAAAATAGAATTTATACATACATTATAAAGGTAATACAAACCATCAGGACCAGATTTAATAATGTCCTCGACTTCCTCATCGCAGTCTTTTTCTGAGCATTTGTTGCGTGGGGACCATGTCATTTTGTTCTCTTTCTTGAGGCGACGCCGGGCGTTGGCAAACCAAGTGGACACCTGAGTCAGGGTCATTTTGGTGATTATGGCCAGCATGATCTTCTCGCCTTTAGTGGGGTACGGGTTCTTCTTGTGTTCCTGCAGCCATGCTTTTAGGGTGCTGGTGGTCTCTCTACATGTGTTCTTCCTTCTCATGTTGGCATCCACATTTCCGTACCTAAACGAAATGAACTCAGTCATTACAGTTAGCGTATGATTTATTTATCATTTAACTTTTATTTTGAAAGGCAACTCATAAACAGTATTTGCTTTAGGGGTCAGTAATTAACTTTAGGTGTGCTTATTTAATGCTGAATTTAGTCCCAGGACCACTAGAAATAAAGTCTTTTTTGTTGTTGTTTTAAATTGAAGTTTGTCACAGACAGCATATGGTTTAAAAATCATATTTTAACAATGAAAATACAGCAACCCCTCTCCTTTCAAATGGTACGATAAAAGTGATAGATCTGTGGCTCACAGGTTTAGCATTTAAGCAAGTTCTCTCAGATTTGTTGGTATCTTTACAATCACAGTGCTTCCCCATAAAAAGCCAGATCTTCTTCCTTCACAAGTGTGAAGGATTATACAAAATTATGTACAGTTTTCTGTTTAAAAATGGGGGACTGGTTTCATTGGGTGCTCAGTACCCCTAAAGGTCTGATCATAGAATCATATATATATATATATAACCAGATAAAATACTAACAATTAATAACACAATAATTATGGGCCTGGATAATGATCCCTGAGGTACTGATATAGTTAAGTATAAGTAAAATAAGTTTGAAAGCTACTTTTCTGTAAAAACTAAGAAGATTTATAATAGCAAGTCCAAAGTGACTGATCACTAATCCCAAATCGTTATTTTACCTCTTGCATCTGAATAATGATCATAATTTAAAAGTTCATTTTCAAACAGACTTCTTACAAAAAAACATTCATTTTGAAATATTCCTTAAATGTTTGTAAGCAGTATATAATGTGACAGCAGGTAAAGATTGTTTTTCTATAGTCTGTATCATGTTCCTTTCTTGTATCCACCCTTAAACAACCTACCTTGCAGAAACATGTAACCCCAAGCAAGAGAGCTTTTTGTAGTATTTTGGTGACCAATAACACATGCAAGAAGCATACATTTAGCAGAAGTCATCAAAACAACTCATTTTAAAGTTAAATGTTGCATTTATTGCAGATATATTAACAAGAAAGCAAAGGTGGTCATGGACATTTAAAACAATGGTGTTTTTTTAGCCTAAATTATATCTTACCCATATTTTTCAGAATGGTACTGTCCAAATCTGTAATTTGAACAGTAATACACTGTGTCCCTCTCCAGTGTTGTTCCTGATTCCTCTTTCTCCCCAATCTTGCCCTAGAATTTAAACACATTAATTGTAAATACATGCATGGCATGCTCAGTTTTGGAAAACTGCAGTGCTAATCCTTATTTAACATCTTATTATATCTATATGTGGTTATTTATAATTAAAACATTTTATTCAGTAATTATGAAACAGTTACCTTACAATCTGATTAATTAAGAACATTTCTCACCGTAATATTTCAAGGGCAATGACACTTCTAGGTATATGTTGGAATAACCTGCCTTGTGCTTCTAGTTCTAATGTAGGGCAGAAGGTATTATTAGTATTAAAGTATGTTCAGAATTCAATTTGGGGCTTTTTGGCTTATTTTGTTCTTTATTTTGTTACATATTCTATAAAAGCAACACAACACAGGGTTGTGTGTAACTGTGAATAACAACATGACTGGATTTATCTATCGCCCTCGGCCAGTACCTTACGACCAAATCACAGCCATGATGTTATTCATTATAACACACTCCCTCTCCTTTTCTTTTGTTTAATTGCATATCCAGTGCTGTTTCACCACAATCCCTGATTATTCATACTGTTACAGAGTCTGACCTGTACCTCATTAGTTTCTGTGTACGTTTATAAATGCATACCAGAGAATACAGGCAAGTGGAGTCTGTTCCGTACGAACTGTAAGCCCCATGATCTTTCACACAGGCATTTCTGCAAGAAGATCCAAGCGGATGCCTTGCAGGTGTCACCAGTGCATCTTCATACACTGAGAGATAGAGAGGATTTGAAGCTGGATCTAATGGAGATGTACTGCTGGCCTCATAGTAGGGACCCAGAACATTAGAGGAGAACACGAGCTGTAAATGTAGACGAACAATCATCAGGATAGGACAACATGGCTGAAATAAGGCTGCTGTACGTACACTGCTCACAAAAATAAGGTTTAAACATTTTGGAGTAGTATTTATAATATTATCTCCACTATCTTCGCTTTTTAAATAGATCATGGTCCAGCTTAAAAGTATTTAGCATCTCACCCATGCTTCACCCAGTTTACAGGAAACACAAAATATTAAATACACATACGGTTGTTTAGGTGTTGCAGCAGCAATTCTCAAACCCCAACCCAACATAACCCACACAGAGACATGAACTGGGAACTCCTGCCTTATGGAACAGGGCTGTCTTGAATTAACTATGCTATCTTCAGGTACGTTTGTTTATTCCCACATTTCAATTGCACTTCTTGGTCAGCTGGAGTCTCTAAAGTGTACCATTGTGGGTTACTGTGTTTGTCCAGAACATATTTCATAGTATTTCTTATTAGCCACAACACCAAAATTATGCCACACCAATCAATATTGTGTTTTAACCAAATTAACCAAATCCCTTTGCCTCCAAACATTCCCACCTTCCCTAAACTGACCTACACTGTATTACTATACATATAAACTGGCCAATTTATAAGGTACCCCTGTTCAACTGCTCTTTAACGCAAATATGAAATCAGCCAGTCACATGACAGCAACTTAACTCATTGAGGGTTTTAGTCATGGTCAAGAACAGGGAAGAAAGGTGATTTAAGTGACTCTAAACATGCCATGGTTGGTTTGAGTATATCAGAAACTCCTGAACTTTTGGTATTTTCACTCAAGTCATCTGTAGGGTTTACAGAGCATGATCTGAAAAAGAGAAACTATCCAATGAGGGCAGTTATCTAGGAAAAAAAAAAATGCCTTTTTGATGCCAGAGATCAGAGAAGAATGGCCACACTGAGTCGATCATCTCTGAACATACACCTCGTCAAAGCTTGAAGCAGATCGGCTACAGCAGCAGACGGCCACACCGGGACCCACTCCGGTCAGCTTAGAACAGGTAATTGGGGCTACAATTTGCACAGGCTCACCAAAATTGGACAACTAAAAACTAGCAAAATGTGGCTTAGGGCATTCATGTGCGTGCAGTGGACTTACAGGAAAAACTACGCAACACACGACACATCTCAAAAGGAAAAGCATGCAGAGGGTACAATTGTTGGTACAATTCATTATGGTCATTAAGTATCGTCTAATATTAAGTTCTAGTCTATTTTCTATTTTTTGCATTTATATTTTTAGTCAGCTACAACACAACTAAGTCTAGATTCAGTTTAGTTATGTATTAGATATATGAAACTTACATGGATATTATACATTAGTGGTAGTCTTACACTACACTACATATTACATTATTACAGACATAATGGACTTATTATTGTTTTAGACTATAACAGATATACCACTTAAGTGATCAGGAAACTAACTACAGCTGTCCTTTATTTTAATTCCAATGCAGCACACATTAATGGGACTCATTAATGTGCCTACTTCCTACAAAATAAGCTGTTTTGTTAAAGATCTGAGCCACTCTTTGAATAGCCATGATCTTTACAGTTTAATGCAACAAAGTGTCATTCTCATACACTCTCAGAAATTGATTTAAGCACTTGCAGGACCTGGGTGTAGACAGTGCAGTGTGTAAATCACTTACCTGGGGTGCTGATGAATATGAATAGTCAAACTGGCTGAATGGCATGCCTCTAGGTATGGAAATGCAGAGCAAAGTCAAGCACGTGTCTTTCTGCAGCATTCATCAGGGCATCGGTGGAAAATCCACATAATCAGACGAACTGCTGTTTCGGTCTTAATCTATAACGAAAGTGTACAAAAGACGACATTTATACAACTACAGCACAAGAAACAATTCTATTGACCCGGCTGACGGGCGCTCCTTTTAACACCCGGCGCGTGTGACGTCACGGAGCGGCATTGAATCTCTCTCTCTCTCGACATGTTCAATGCGGCTTGTTAAAAAAATATATAAAAGACACTGGAACTCATGCACCCGCTCAAACAGACTTACATTCTCTCCCTCCCTCTCTCTCTCTCTCGTTCTCTCATGCATTTTTGGAGAAAGTGTGTTCAGCCTGAGGGAGACGAACACCTGTCCGGACTCCGCTACTCACGTCAGACAGCTCCACTGGACATGATTGATGAGCGCGCGCTGAGATTAGCATAAGTGTCATTCTTCTGGAGTTTAAAACACTTGACTGCAATTAAAACAACATGATCGGGGTGGGTTTGGGGACACAAAAGGGGGAAGAAAGCCTCGGGCTGTTAAACATTTACTCCAGTGAGCTGTTTGTAGCATATCTCAACCCACCTTTAGCCTCCAGTGAACACACCAAATCATGGTACATGATGCAACCCAGGCCAAAATGTACTGTGAGATTTCATAATAAAACTGTAAATTGCTTGACCGTTTTAATGTGAACTTGCAGTTTGACCATACAGTTCACAGTTCTACTTGGAATTTTGAATGGTCATTTTCCCACTTCATGGTTCTGTCAGATTTCACAGTACACAGAATTGAATTCATTTAACCTGAAGAACCCTCTTAAGATAACATTACATAAGGTTGCAATAGCCTCTTTAAACGACCAATTAGAACTATGTGTTTTTCATCTGTCTAGCTAGATATCTATCTATCTATCTATCTATCTATCTATCTATCTATCTATCTGTCTGTCTGTCTGTCTGACTGTCTGTCTGCCAATCTGTCTGTGGGACTGTGGTGGCCTAGCGGTTAAGGTACTATCAGCCTAATGGTCCAGGGTTCAAATCCCACCTCTGCCAAGCTGCCACAGTTGGGTCCTTAAGCAAGTCCTTTAACCCATCAATGCTTGAATTGTAAAACTGTATGAGTTGTAAGTTCCTCTGGATAAGGGTGTCTGCTAAATCCCATAAATGTAAATTAATCTACCTACATACCCACCTGTCTGTCTGTCTGTCTGTCTGTCTGTCTGTCTGTCTCTCTCTCTCTCTCTCTCTCTCTCTCTCTCTCTCTCTCTATATATATACATATCTGTCTGTCTGTCTGTAGCCTAGCTAGCTATACGTGCTGGTCTAGCTGTCTATGTACAGGTAGTCCCTATTTCACAGTTGGATTTTGACTAATATATCATAATGTATCATAAACAGAATAGTTTATTATATATATATATAAAATATAATATAATATAAAAAATATTTGTTTGATGATTTATTGGTTATTGTCATGACTATGACTTTTCCTCACTACATTTCCCAGAGCTCATCACTGCACGAAGTGACTGCAGCTGATTTCCTCATTTCGTGTAGGAGAGAATCATAGCGCGTATCGCTTCCCCAGTGAAAAATACGAGTTCAGTTCTTCTGAATGTGTATTTATGTGTATTATATCAGAATCTCATTGTAAAGTCAAAATGTCCCATATCTGTTCACCTATCTGTCTATCAATGTACCTTGCTAGCTAGCTATCTATACTGCTCACAAAAAATTAAGGAATATTTCAAAATGAAATATCCCATAATGAAATATCCTGAGATATTTATAAAAATTTCTGAGAGCAGTGTAGCTAGTTAGCTGCCTATAATCTATTGATTAGCTATCTATCAATGTATTTATTATCTGTATAGTTATCTGTATATGTATCTATCATGTAAAAATTATATCTAGCTAGCAAGCTTTCTATTATCAACCCTTCTCTCTGCCTGGCTATTTATTTACCTACAGATCCTGGGTGGCATAGTAGCACACTTGCCTCAGAGCACTGGATTCCAGGGTTCGAGACTCAGCAGCGACCTGTGTGGATTTTGGCATGTTCTCTCCATGTCTGCATGGGTTTCTTGCATATACACTTTTGGTGTTTAATTAGTTCAGGATGGGCTTTTCGTCTGAACCCCATCAATTTAAAGATTTAATTTACTGAACTTGTATAGCATCTAAACAATTATATATGGTGAATGCATCCTAGTACAGCTGTAATTATGCACCTTTTTTAGGTGCCTTATAATCTTTATTTTCTAATCTATCATTTATTGTCATTATTTATTGAGCTGCACCTCTTGCATGTTGTCTAATTTTAATATGTCTTGTTCACTGTTCTGTGTTATTGCTACAGTAACACTGCAATTTCCCTCAGGATAAAAATAATTATGTGGATTATTTTCTCTATTTCTGTACTGAGCATTTTTTACCCTTTGAATAATTATGCTGTGTTATTAAGATATAAATAGTTTTAAGCAATGGGGCCAGTATGTACTGTTTAGTTCGTGGTACAAGACAAACCCCATATTAAGGGTTTTTAAAGATATTTATTGGTCTTCTAGTTAATTAATTAGGATTGTGGTTATTTCACATGGGAGCTGATAATGAAGCACATTTTATTTACAGTTGTGTGTATACATATTTTACATTTATTAAAAAGAAAGTCTAAAATGAACACGCATCAGATATCACATGACACTCTGCCATCTCACATTGCAGGTTGCCTTTTATAGCTAAGAGGTTTGGCATGTTACACTTCACTTAATATCCATAATTGATGAAGAGGCTTCAGTGCAGTTTCTCAACACTTACTTTCCAAACTTGTTCTGAATCCTCATTAAAGATAGAAACACAGCAAAATGTTCACACTGCAAGGGAGTATCTTTAATTTTCTAAGCTTTGTCTAGTTTTCTTTTCGTGGATAAGAAAATTCTTAAGGTTTATTTAAGTTTATATGAATCCGCTGTGGATAATTTACTGAGTATAGAATACCACCATACCCTGTCAAAAAATTCATCCTGAAAATTTAAATAAATAACATAAACATCACTTTAGAGCTGGATTTACTAGAAATACTTGTTCTCATCTCCGTCTCAAACTCATTTGGATTAATCTATACAGAAGATTCTATCTAATTTGTCTAATTTCTCTATAATTTCTTTACATGCCTCAATAAAATCTGTACAACATCTCTATAATGTATAATGAGATCTCTGAATCTCTGATTGACTAACAAACAAGCAGGAAAAACAAGTTGCTGCTCTTCTCATTCGGTATCCAGTCAATGAACACATTTAAATTGTCTGATCTTAAGATTGCAAGTGTGCATTCTTGATTTACTTTTTTTAACAGATGTCTTCAAAATTTGAAATGAAGCACTGTGCCTTTCTATTCAATTTCAGAAATAATACATATCATTTTAAATTGATTGGTAAGTAATGTAGAGTGAATTACTTTTATTAGGAACTTCAGTATGTCACAAAAACAGCAGTCTTTTTTCAGAGATCAGAGAAAAAATGTTATTCATCCATCCATCCATCCATTATCTTCCGTTTAATTCACATGGGGTTGCGGGCTAGCCGGTGCCCACCTGGCAACTCTGGGCACAGGGGCAGGAACACCCAATCCATCGTATGGACACACACACAGTCACACACTAACAACCCTTTTAGAGACACCAATTGACCTAACACGCATGTCTTTGGACTGGAGGAAAGCAGAATACCTGGAATAAACCCATGCATCCACGCTGGGATTGAACCTGGGACCCTTTTGCTGTGAGGCAGCAGTGATACCGTACTGTGTCACCGTGCTGCCTCAATTTTATTCAATGTGATATTAATTTGTAAATAAATATTTAAAAAAATCAGAAATGTAATAACTGACCTTTTTAAATGCTGAAAGATTAACAGAAATAAATAATGTTGCATGTTTAAATATATCTGTGTTTTCTACAATGGTAAATTATTGTTAATGTTGATCAGACAAGCTCTGTACAAATGATGATGATGATGATGATAATGATGATGATGATGATGATTATTATTATTAATTACAATAATAATAATAATAATAATAAGTTGACGAGTGCAACTTTGTTATACAAAAAGTTTGCAATAAACAAGTAGCCCATCTTATTACTCCTTACTCTTAAAGTAGCTCTCGGTTTCAAAAAGATCTGGTCTTTCAACCTTATAACCCTAAACAACAAAGTTAAAAAATAAAAAAGGCAAAAGTTAAAAAGATACAAACGATTATTATGAATTGGATGGTGTATGGCACCACTAACACCTTGTCTGAAACGGCTCATCCCTACTGGATTATTGAGCCATGAGGATGATGGAAGCTACCATGAGACAGGTGGCAACTTGGACTTGCAAGCCTTTATGACTGAGCTTGGTGTTTCTGTGCAAGTGACAACAATCTCAGGCGCTTTACACAAAGCTGGTCTCTGTAACGAGGTGGAAAGAAAGAAACTTCTTCTGAAAACACGCACTTGTGCTTCTGAAACCATGTGGCAAAAGGTTAATAGACAGATATGGTCAAACACTTTAAAACACACTTTACCAAGATGTCCAGTAAAAGTTTCTCTATCAAGTCTTTTACAGTTAGACTTCACATGTGGAATCTGAACATCTCAGCCTGCAATCGTGTTTTTTCCATGATTGAGTTGCTTCAAGCAAAGGTAACTCATCTGAAGCTGGTCCTCTGTACTTACAGGAAAATATAAATTGCCAGCAATTTTTGATTGACAGGGTGTTTTTGTTGCCGCCTCGGAGTGAATGATTTATTTTTGCTTCTGGTCAAAATAGTGGTGAGGGAGCTTGTTCAATATAAGAGCACTCTTCTCATGAGGCAAATTAAATGTCATTCATTTGAGGAGCTTCTCCATGGCATCCGAAGACAATCCTTTGCAGCCTTTCCTCACGTTCTCTTAAGTGCACTGAATAGAGAAGAAAACCTGGCTATTCACATGATCTACAAAATCTATACTTTGCCTCCCATGTAGCTGGTCTCCTTTTATTTCTCTGGAGTTCTTCAACATTTCTTCATTTCCAGCTCTCCTGATCAGCTGGTCCATGGGGATCAAGAAAATGCTCTCAGTTTGACTACTCAATTCACTGAGGCATAAAATCAGAAGGAAACTGGGATGGACAGGACATGGGGAGTGTACTTTCCTACACTTCTGCCCCTGAAAATCAGTACCTTGGGGATCGGTGTCAAACGATTTCTGACACTTCCTTCAGTTTTACACAAGTAAAAAAGCTTTGAGTGTCATTTTGGACAGGTCTGCTTTCAAGACGTAGTGCATTACTGAAGTTCTTTACCATTTTTAGAGAACAGTTAGAACTCCATGGTGTCTTTAGATTCCTTTTCTGTTTGAGGGTACTATAACACTGTGCATGTAAGGCTGTGGCTGTGGCTATTTAATAATCATATGCAATTTTATTCATTTGTTTTCATTCTGTTATTAACATGGTCACAAAACAGTTTGTCCTCAAATAAGCAGTTCAGAGGCCCGAGTGGAAAAGAAAAAATGAGAAGGATCCAGTCTTAACCCATTCTACTCTTAGTAAAACCACATTACTCACCAAACCGTGTGGTTTATGTTCAAATGTATTTATTAAGGTAGATCTATGGCAGTTCAGCAGTTAAAATACAGGGATTTTTATCACAAGGGCCATGCTTCAAGATCCAATATCGCCTAGCAACCACTGTTGGGCTCTTGAGTATGCTTGGATCGTTATAAGAATGCGTACATATTACAGTAATAGACCACCATTAAATTAAATATACAATCGTTTCAGCAATGCCTCTGTCTTTTTTAGAATACACAAAATATAGGAAATGTGTATGCAGTATTAAAATAACTCCTTACACTTGAGAAAGCCCAGCATCTGGAAGGTTCATTGGGATACCAAAGCAATCTGAAGAAAACGGCCTTTTGAATGGCCTTTTTGGGGTAGCAGCCCAAAAAAATACACTTTTTAAAAAGGGGAACAGGATGACAGGTCTAAGATAAAGCTCACAAAGACTTAAATAAAGATCATGAAAGAAAATGAGAGAGAAGAATCCAATCTGAAATTTTTGGTTCCATTCTTGACAATATGGTACATTATACTATTGCTTAAGCAACAAATCTAATGGTGGCCTAATATTTTTTATAGTATGTGTAAGTGTCTTTATATACAGGCTATAAATGTATATTTATTGTATTTATATTGCACCTTTTGAACCCATGCCCCTAAAAAGCTGTAACTGCAACTGTCCACCGTCACAGTCCGTAAAGTAGTTGATCACAAGTAGTCAAGTAGCCACTTCATAGTTTTACAAATCACAATTCTTGAATTACTTAAATATTCTCCAATAGGTAATAACAATATATTAAACTTTTAACTGCTCAGTTTAATTGTAAGTCACTCTGGATAAGGGCGCTGCTAAATGTTGCAGAAGTTCACTCGAATAGATGACGTGGGTTCTAGCGTAGGGAAAGTGATGGGTTCGTGCATCTATTCGTCTTGTTTTCCAGGCCAGTTCCACTGAGAGTGCACTCTTTAAAGTATGCATTACTGCATCCCTCTGAGAGTGTTTCTGCCCATCTCTGCCACTTCATTACCCCTCACCCCTGTGTGGGTATTATTCCCTCACACTCAGCCCTGTCTCCATCAGGATCACTGCTGTTGTAGACGTCTTTGTTATGTAAAGCCTTTTGGCATTTCTACAAAATAAGGAAATCTGTAGAACAAATGATTAGCTCATATGTACGTTTCTGAGCGCCCCCTTCTGTTACTCTTCTGCAACTGCAGCAGTTCATGTTCAAGTGCTCGTCGCTGTAGAGCGATCAGTTGGGAAAATGACTTCAACATGACCCACTTCAGCAAATTGTAATGACCGATTTTTAAAAGGTAATGGAAAAACGAATCATACGTGGTATATACTATAATGAAATACATTAATTATCTTAAAATATAAATCTTTACTAAACGGTAATTAAATGAATAAATAAAGTATGTCCTTTCCCTTGTAGTGTACATATATACATCGGGACGCGATCGTTTTGGTCCCAATAACCGGCATGTACAAGACGGGACGTGCTATGTAACATATTAAATGTTTATTAAACCTTTATTTTGTGATTTACACGTATAGCGAACGTACAAACAAGAACTACTGTTGCTTACGAACTTTGTTCATTGAAAAATAAATTT
>JAUZSU010166898.1:0-13424 GCA_034780255.1 Parotocinclus maculicauda | reverse complement strand
GACTCGGACCCGCACCTGATCAAAGCCCACGGTGCCTCGAACCTAGGCTCGACCGGAATCGGCCGGGTCTCAGACCTACCCAGGCCAGAACCAACGGCACCGATGCAACACACATCCGCAGTTCCTCCGGGAGCTGCATTTTCTAGTTGCAACAACAGTCTTATTTTCCTTACAGTTAGTTGTGAGGTATTGCACTGATGTTAGACAATAAGCTCTGGTGTACTGTGGACATTCCAATTAATCTCAAAGCCATCTGATAGACTTACAGTTTTGTGAAATCCAGCCAAGTTGTCAATCGATACTGACAAACCATTTCATTATTCACTTTGTTTGAGAAAGTGATGGCAGAAATTGGACAAATTGACATTGAGCTTCTGGAAACCTATAATATTTAGCACATGTCATTCTACTATTTCTCTATAGAGATTCATGGCTGCATGCTTCATATCATGAACCTATTAGAAATGAATATTGTTGAGATAATAGAGATTAAAATGGGTGTCTATATACTGCTGACCACATAATATACTGTACCTCTTCATATGGATTTAACCAACTGGCAGATGCAGATGGCTGACCTTACAACTGATACAGTTTTTCATGGCACAGTGTTGATTCATCAGATTGAATGTGAGCATAAACTGGATGGGGGTTCAGGGGATCTGCTGGAGTACTCACTAACTTTCTTATCTGCTTGATCCTGGATAGATTAGTGGGAAAGCGTGTATCAGTGTAATGATGTGGAAACAGGTGAGTGAAGTAGTCCTTTACTTAAGTAAAATACTATACTGAAAAATACTAAAACAAAGGTTGAAGTATGGCTTATATATTTTACTGAAGTAGAAGTATAAAAGTAAAAGTATTTTTTAATAATTTTATGAAACAGAATATCTTTTATTGAGGTCAAGAACCACATCCATGACGATGAGGATACACAATAGTTCAACTACAAGTACATGAATCATTAGAAAAATCATACAAACAACATTATCAACTGTAGCTTAAACATCACAGTAAAACAAAATAAAAACACTTTCAGACAAGAGGAACCAAAATACTTCAGATTTTTGTAAAAGAAAAACAATGACACAGATACATAAAAAAATCCTTCAATTAATGCTATGGATGTTTTTTCCTCTGTCTCAAAACCAAAACTAACAACTGTCTTGATGCTGTGGTTTTCTTGGGGACAGACTAAACACCAAACACAGGTTTGGCCTTTCTCTCCCCCACTCCGGTTTCACACCCAGTAAGATTCCAATTGCTGCTTCATTAGGTGCTTGACTAGAATTGCCTAAATAAAAAAGTAAGATAAATAGATACCTTAAAATACCTTCTGTGGTTGTGTATAATCAAAAATGTAACCATTTTGGCTTCCATGGTTTCTAATGCTTGCTGTTAAATCTGGGAGCTTGTGACTATCAAAGAAAACACTGGTGTCACACCATTCACTACATATGGTATAGTGTGTGCTCGCTGCAGCAGTGATTGAGAGATCTCATGTCCCCCAGTCAACACCTGTAACCAAAACAATGTGAAAGACCTTGAGGAAGGGGAAATACGTGTTGGTCACCACTGAGAGAGTGTGTACACGTGTGTCACTCTGGGTTTCCCTTTCCTCTCCCCTCTCAGGCCTGATATTGCAGAAAAACACAAGATGAAAGACAAGCCAGTCTGTCTCTCTTTCTCTCCTGAAGCTTATTGCCATGAGGTTGGAGCTGAAGAAGAGACATGTAGCCTTTGTTCCTTTTTAAACTTTAAATTGAAGAGTTGCAAAGCCAAGCAGACTTCAATCCAAGTGAAACTGAGCCCTGAGCTAGCATGGCTAGGTACACTCTGTTTTTACTTTCTTTGCTTGTGCCTTTTGTGATTCACCTAATAAAAAAGGCAACAAATTTGAAGATTTGTGCGAGTATTTGCAGGGAATTTTGACTTAGGAAATGTGAATGTCCAACGTTTGGACAGTATAGAAGTAAATAGCAAATAACTATTTTGTAACAGTAGATTTTATGTTCAGTAACACCTCTAAAAATGAAGGCCTGGAACACTAAGAAGTTAAGGATATTAAGGAGGTTTCAAATATTATCTTAATAAAATCTTAAGTATTGCCCCACGATTGCCCCACGATTTTTATTGTAGACATTGCATTTTATACCTCTTAATATATGGCATGAGATTGAAATTTATACATTTTGAATTTGTGTATAACCATTTTTACATTATTTAGTTTAAGCAACATAGAGGGGGAAAACACTAAATAAAAAAAAAGTAGCAAACAAGAAATATAGGTAATGGTGAAAAACAACAAAAACATAAAAATCCTTAAGTCAAGTAAACATTTAAGAACATAATGTTTTCATGAATACCACTTGAGAAATATTCTTAAGAAATGAGTTAAGGTACAAATAAGACAATTCTTAACAAGTTATTTGAAGAATATTAATTTTTCAAGACTGATTTCATTAGAATAAAAAAACACCTTTAGGAAAATGTTAAGTCACATTTAGGTCACTTATGTGAATCCAGTCCAAGTAGTTTTTGATTTGATTACCTTTATGGTTTCAGAGACTCACCAAGAGACAGCGGCTAACAGTGTCTTCTTTTCAAGTGGTTCTATCTAAAACTTTCAAAAAATGTAAAGATAAGTAGAAATACCATGGCAAATGGAGAAATAAAGGTTTTGGGGAACAGCATGTAGACTAATTTCTTTCTTATATACGATATTTAAATGAAGCATTTACATGTAGATATGCAACAATTGAGGATATTATAGAGAGATTATTATAGAGTAGAAATGAGCATAAAAGACATCTTCAGAGATAAGGGTGCAATGATGTGGAGAGACTCAAAACTCATTAATCTCATTCATTCATTCATTCAATTTCATACCCACTTAATCGAATTCAGGGTTGAAGGGGAGCCAGTGCCAACTGGCATCACAAGCTGCATGGCGGAACCAACCCTACACAGAATACCAATCCTCTGCAGGACACACACATAAACACGTGCACACACACACACAGTCATACTTGGACACTTTAGAGCAACCAAAATGCATATCTATGGTATGTGAGAGGGAGCCAGAGTACATACAAACTCCACAAAGATAGAGTCTGGACCAGGTGGGGGGAGATTGATCCAGCTGGAGACAGAGACAGGAAAAAACAAGAGACTGCATCTTCAGATAAGCCTTGTTGAACCTCTTCAGATGTGCATGTGTTTACTGTGAAAAATCTAAGGATGCTACTTGTATCTGTCTGATGAATGCAGCTGGTGACACGAAAACACTCTAGCAGTCAACAGATACGGACATTAGCACAGATATTGACTACTTAAATCTCACTAGTGTGGCCAGTCAGCAACGCTAGCAATGGGATCATTAAGGAAGGATTCAATCCAAATTTTCTGATGTAATCTAAACTCTATTAGCGCTTTAGAAGGACATGATAAGGTTCAGTGGTATTTGCTGATTGTGTGCAATACTTAGTGCACGGGAACATAGGGAATTCCCCTGTCTTAATACTTAAAACATTTTCCTTTGGATATTGTAATATTACCACCGGTTTTACCGTAATGCACTTAGCTGCTGGAGTATGTCCCTTAAGAAAAAGGCAAACTGTTTATGTTAAGAGGAGTATGTTCATTACAGAAATGCACACTATTTACATTTACAAGAGACACTATATTTATCCTGATACATGTCATAGCAGACAAAATGCTTTAGTGGCGATAGATTCTCAAATACTATACCAAACTTTGTAAAGCGATTTATATTGATAATGTGCTGCACTTCATTCATCCATTCATTAAACAGGGCTAATAACACTTTTTATAATTAAAACTGCAGTTGGTCAGTGCACTGATGGTATCCTTGATATGCTCAGAAAAGCATGTTACCTGTCAAGATATAACAAAATTTATCATGATTGTGTTTATCAAGATTGTGTTAGAATTTATCCCTGTGTTAGTCTGACAAACTGTATGAGAGAACCTTGCGACACCTATTTCAAGTTTTATAAAAGATCCAAATATAAGAATTGTACTGTATTGTACAGAACAGTACTCCATTCAATGTTTTCATATTTTAATTAATATCATTGTTAAGAATAAAACACTATGTGCAGAGTACATACAACCCTAAATCAGAAAAAGTTGGAACAGTAAGGTTTAGTATGGTTCATGCATATAAAAACAGCATTTCTTACATTTACTTTGACTGTTACTGAATCGCAGACAGTATGAACTTGATATATTTTATGTTTTGTCTGGACAACTTTATTTTATTTGTTGCTAAACACCCATTTCTACATTTTAGGCCTGCAAGCATAAAAAAAACACAACTTTTTAATGTTCACATTCCTTTAATACCACAATAAAAAAACTTTTGTGACACACAGGATACCAAGTAAATTTGTGATTTACAAACGTATCTTAAGATGTGCAAAAGTACAGGGTCGTGGTTTTCGCATTTTCCATTTCAAAATTCTCCATACATTCTTTATTGGGACTGGTCAGGATCACAGGCAGGCCAGTCCAATACTTGTACTCTCTTCTTGCACATTTGTAATGTGTGCAGCATGTGGTTAAGCATTGTCTTGTTGAAAACATGAATGCATGAATGTTGATGGCAGCACATATTGTTTTAAGATCTCCATGTACTTTTCTGCATTAATGCTCTGCATAGATGCATTCGAGCCCAGAGAAGCCAGTGCTGCTTCTGGACATGATTAACATGATTAACATTTACATTTATGGCATTTAGCAGATGCCCTTATCCAGAGCGACTTACAACTGATACAGTCTTACAATTTAAGCAATGGTGAGTTAACGGCCTTGCTTAAGGACCCAACTGTGGCAGCTTGGCAGAAGTGGGACTTGAACCCAGGATCATCAGGCCCTGTGCCTTAACCGCTAGGCTAGGCACCTTTATGGCACTTTATGGTACAGTAAAGTTTTAAGTGGCATTTGTGAATGTTACTCAGTGTTGTAATGCTTGACAGAAGTTTGTCAATGCAATCCTTTGCCCATGTGGTTATTTCAGCTGTTGTTGAATGCCGTTTATTGATGCAGTGCAGTCTGAAGGATCAAAGATCACAGTTGTTCAGCTTAAGCTTGGGCCCTAGGCCTTTACACACTGAAATTCCTCCTGATTTCTTGAATATTATAATGATATTATGTACTGCAGATGGAGAAATATGTATATAATGTTGACCTCAGCTGTTTGAAATTACATCATTATTTTTTTTTTTTAATTTGTCAGTAGCTCTATATTTTCCATGTCCCAACGAAATGCGGAGAATTGATGTTGAATTTATGTATGGGGGGAACAATGGACAAAAAAATGAAACAAATAAAAAATATATATAATCTATATGTTAATCAGCTATTAAGGTTTAGAGGTGGATTTTTAGGGCTTGATTACGTAGCACCCTTAACCATCTAGGGTAATTTGCACAGTTATCAAGATTTTTGTCAGTGCACAAATCTTTTACTATAAAGATTTGTCTTAAGCTGTTTAAGCACTTGACCCCTTGGTAACCTCTAACCCTTCTTAGACTTGACCATAGGCTATTCCAAACAGCTGCTTTTTTTAATCGAACACCAATGTGCCTGCACAAGGAAGATAGCGCGCTTACCTCTTTGCAGTACTTCATCGTTGTGGAAGTACTACTTGGTAAATCATTAGGTCAGTACTGAGCACATAATAGACTCTGATTTGAGTTGGTGGATAAGGTTTGGAAATTAAAGGTGTTTGACTTTCTCTAAAATTGAATTGCTGAGATATGTGTGACACACCAAACTAACACTGAAAGAACTGGTGCCATCTGTTATTGTTGCTTTTCCTCTGTGACAAGTTGCAGTCAAGCAAAATGACGTCAGCTGAAGTGGCGGCTGTTGGTCTTCCAAAGAGGAAAAGCTCACATCCTAAAATTTGTCAGTTTATTTATTTATAAACTTTTACCCTCTGTTCCTATCAAGAAAATGGTCAGTGACCCTATAGCACCAAGCAGGTGTCTTTTTCGGCGACTTGACCGATGTCCTCTCAATTACCAGCATTGGCCCACTGTGTTGCAGGTGTAAGACTTTTTAAACAGTAGATGCTCCTTACTCCGCAGATGTAGCTCCAATTTTTTACCACTAACAATAAGAGTTTATACAGTTGAAATAAATACTACTAAACTCAACAAGGAATTGTTGAAATTATGTTAAACTGAAAAAAGGAAATACTATGAGTGTGTTTTACTTACAAGAAAAAGTGTAAAATATGAACAATGGAAATGGTCAAGTAATTTTGCCAAGCAAATACAAAAAAATGGGTTACAGGTTGTCTATCGACTTCACTGTGATGGGACTGAGCTCCCAATGATTAAGTGACGGTGTATATTTCAAAATTGCTGTCAATCAAAACGGGATTCATCTTTTTCGACTGATCCTTCAATCATCATGCAGAAGCTCAGCATCCAGGCAAGCTGAGGCCAGCTCACAGCTCCATTCATCCCCAAAGATATATAAGGGAAATACAATGTTGTAAGTCACAGAATAATGTTGTGAAGAATACGATATCAATAAACCTAATAATATAGTATATATAGTATATATAATATAGTATAATATAGTATAATATAGTATAATATAGTATTGCCATAATATACAGGTTAATTGATATATTTCGTTCATGACTTGTCATCTCATTGTATTTGTAACAATTTTGCGATTATACAGTTTGCTGTCAAAATAACAGCAGATGACCAGAAGGTGAAAACCAGTGTTCAGGGTAGTTACTCAAGAAAATAATCTTACATTACAAGTTTAAAAATTTTTTGGGGGTGTTTAAGGTATTCCAGATGGTATTGCACAAATCTAGCCAGCTAGTTGGCATGAGATTTGAAGTGATAATTTCAAATTATTTAAAACCTCAGAAAGTCTAATTTCTCCCATCACTAGGTGTTGGTGCATGTGCCAATTTTGTAGACAGGCACAAAACAGCTAATACATAGAGGAGGTTTGTTGTAAATGCTTTGGGAATCATTTATATTTTCTAGTCACAAATAACAATTTAAAACCTAACCACTAACTGTAAAGTGATTCCAAAAATTTAATCTGTAATGTGTTACATTATTTAATTATAGGAAACAATTAGATTAATGAAATGCTTTATTTTGTATCTCATTACCCCCAACAGACTGAGAATTAATAAGCACATGAAAAGAAGACTTAACTACTCTGAGTGTTGCTTATTATAGCTTTTCTTCTCCTCACAAACTTGCTTTCCTAAATATGCAATCATATACCTCTTTCTTCCAAACATTTTCAGTTAACGTTGATAGACGTTAGCATGGGACAATTAAAACTTGATTTGAAGAATTTACTGTATTTCTGCCCAAATATGACTACTATGAAAACAACATCCAAGTTTTAAACTATACCTAAAAGTAGATTAAGAGAATTAAACAAAATAGACCAAAATATTACAGTGGGTCATTTATGTACTAATCAGAGTAAAATCAGAGTCAGTTTTTTTCAACAATTGGCTCAATCAGGTTTGAGTGGGAATGCTGTTGTATTTATAGAACAGGGACGTTCAAATCTCTGCCAAGCTACCACTGTTGTGTATCACTGTTGTGTACATGAGCAACGACCCTCACAATTGCTTAAACTGTAAGACTGCCTCTGTTGTATCTGTTGTCACTTTGGTCTGCCAAATGACTAAATGTAAAATGCAACTTACATATTTTGCTTGTTTTTGCAGGTAGTTTGCCGGTACGTACCATTGCACAGGTCTACAATTTTGCTGGTTGCAGGATATCATGTTGCTGAATCCAAAAATCGCATTGTTTTTTCTGCAAAAGGTTATCTGCTAATAAACTCTAAAGAGAAGCTGAATATGCAAAAAAAAAAATGCTGAATATGCAAGTGGTATAACTAATAGGAAGACTGCTTATTAAATAGTTCAAAATGGCTGACATTGGCATCTTATGGCTGTAAAAGCAGTGTGAAAACTTATGACAGCATTCAGTCTTTCAAGAGGCTTAGAAGTTGCCGAAAATGTAACTCTTAAATCTGTTAAATCGGGCAGCACGGTGATTCGGTGGGTAGCACTGCTACCTCACAGCAAGAAAGTTTCTGGTTCAATCCCATGGTGGAATGGCCTGGGTCCTTTCTGTGTGAAGTCTGCATGTCCTCCCCGTGTCTGTGTGGGTTTACTCTTGGTACTCCAGTTTCCTCACACAGTCCAAAGACATGCCTGTTAGGTTAATTGGTGCCTATAAAATTGTCTTTAATATGTGACTGGGTGAATGACTTTGTGTGTGTGTCTTACGATGGATTAGCACCCTTTCTAGGGCTCTTCCTACCTTTGTGCTCAGAGTTGCCGGGTGGGCACCAGCTGGCCCGTGACGCCATGTGGACTAAGCAGAAGATAATGGATAGATGGATGGATTTGCTTTTGTTGAATTTTCATCCAACCAGAATGATCTTGATATATTCTGTTACATTTGTGGCTGTTTTACAACACCCAGTTAAATGAAAAATAGATCTGACTTTGTACAGAAAGTTTATCATGCATACTTTAGGGTTAAACTGGGTGACCAGGACAAACTTTGGGTACCACATATGAATATGAATCCATTAGAACCATTCTCCAAAATATCTAATATAAAAATCATTTCTGGATTTTATGCGGTGACCTGAAGGTTATATCGATGCTTCTAAGACAACAAAGCAGTTACACAAAATTCTATTGCTTCTTGTGCCTTCGGGATAGCCAAGCAAAGGTAGAACATTATACATGGAAGAAATGGCCGTCTAAAGAGAAATTTGAGATTGGTGAAAAGAATATTATAAATGAACCACTTGTTAATCCTCACAAAATGTTGCTGCCCCCACTGCATATAATATTGCGACTCAAACAGTTCGTTATGGCTTTGGATCAAGATAATGAGTGCTTTAAGTACCTGTGAACCAAATTTCCTTTACACAAGAAGTTGAAAACTGGTGTATATGTCTGCTTTGTCTGATGTGATTACAAACTTTATTGGTAACTTCAGGGCTGAAAATGATAAACTATTAATTCAAAATATGTTGATTGTTTTTCAAAGAGCTTTAAGTGAAGAACAAGGAGAACACTTTTAACAAGACATCAAGTCAATGGAACCTAGATATTAAGGCAGATGGAACACAAACATGATGGCAGAATATTGCTGGTGTTTACAGCATGCTAACCCTGATCATAACTATTCCAGAACATCCAAAACCAGAAAGGTTCCCCCTAACAACTAAATTTTACACAGATATTGCTCTCTTGCATAGTTTTTTACTTAAACATTTCTCATATGCATTTTTTTTTTAACTTTTGACTTTATATTAGGAATCAGCACCTTTCATTTGGGTAAAATCAGATAAAATAATTAGGTCAGCAAAAAACTTTTTTTTCAAATGTAGACCAGAATAACACAATCAGTGAGTAGTCAGATTGTAATCAATTAACACTCAAATGTTTTCTATAATAAAACGTTAATTATGATTCAGTCACAACAAAGTGCTGTGCAAAAGGTCACCATTAGATTGGTTGTTTTAGCAGTTGTATAATGACCATATAAAATCATTATCTTTATTAAGTTACAAACAGAAAATACAGGAAATATGAACACAAAATTAAAACAAAACAATACAAAATTTCAGAACAAAATGGTTTTGCTGGCAAAAGTAACCATTTAGTGTGACCTGCTCAAAAATAGGTTTCTTGGCTGCTATCCTTCCAAAATGACCATTCCTGATCAAGCTTCTTCGTACTGTAAAAGGGTCAACTTGGCATCCCAATGAAGCTGTCAGATGCTGATACTGCTCAAGTGTAAGGGAAATTCACTACATGATACTGTAACCCATAGAAGCTGCTGTTTTCTGTATTTTCTGGTTGTCATGGTCGTATTTTCAGAGACTTTTTAAAATATTAAATATGGTCATTATACCATTGCTAAAACAGCAAATCTAATGGTAGCATGGTGGCTTATGACTTTTGTTCAGTACTTTATTTCAACTTGCTGCACTTGAGAATCCTTCCTGCTGTTCTTGGCAAAAGGTACCCAAGTGGCTTGATGCTGTTCCTTTTCAAGTTGGCAGTAGTACATGATAAGGTTTTGAAAAGTACTGTGTTAAACATTTTACACCCACATAACATACTCACAAGATTAATGTTTGTCTTTGGAATGTGAGAAACTCAGGTGGACACTTGGAAAATATGTAACTGCAATACATGTAGAAAAATTACTTGAACACGGGTCTTTGAAGCTTTGAGCAGCTTTAACCACCATCCTACACAACTACATCCTTTGTTCCACCCTCCTACATAACTATTAATACCCATAATTATGTTAACTATTAGAGTAGAAATATACTGCTCACGGGCAGCATGGTGGCTCGGTGGGTAGCACCGCTGCCTCACAGCAAGAAGGTCCCGAGTTCAGTCCTAGGGTGCAGTGGTCTGAGTCCTTTCTGTGTGGAGTCTGCATGTCCTCCCCATGTCTGTGTCGGTTTACTCTAGGTACTCCGGATTTCCTCCCTCATTTCAAAGACATGCGTGTTAGGTTAATTATTGTCTCTAAAGTGGCACTTAATGTGTGACTGTGTGCATGACTGCGTGTGTGTGTGTACCTTACGATGTATCGGTGTTCCATCTAGGGTTGTTCCTGCACTTGTGCCCTGAGTTGCTGGTTGGGCACCGGCTGGCCCGCGACCCCGTGTGGATTACGCAGAATATAATCAATAAATGAATATACTGCTTTTAAAACTTAGGGTATATAACAAAATAAAATATCTCCTAATTTCTGTGAGCAGTGTATAACTAAAAAAGTGGGATGATTTTTAAAACAGTTATTATATGTTTAGCAGCGATGTCTCCTGGGATGTTTGTATTGTGTTACTTGTGTTAATTAAACTACCACATTTCCCAGCATTTCCTTTTTCCACTTTGACCATAAACACAGCATTTCCTGTGCTGGCTGATCTTGAGGAAGCCTGAGCTAGACTCAGACCCCTGCAGAATTTATCATTTAAAGTTTAGTAGATGTTATTCCCTGACTTGTTCTTTGTTTTCAACTGATTGCTTTCCTATATATGTTGTCACCTTCTTTCCACACTCTTAATTAGGAGATTTAGGATTTCTGCCTATTTTACATGCACAAGCATTTTTATTAGCCTGTGTGTTCATTTTATTGACAGTTTATTTGCCAATTTGAATTTTGAAAGCTTTGTAATTGTATGAGTGATCGCTCTGCTGATGAAAAGTTGTCATACAGTACTGTACTGCTGCACTGTTGACTTTCAGGTGTTACGGCATTGATGAACTGGGTCAGAGATGTGAGCACATCTCCAATAAGGTCAAGCACAAATATTGCATTTGATTAACTCACTGTTATTCAGTGCTTGGAGAACATTTCTTCTCTCTTGGTTCAGCCATTTGTGTACTCTGAGTTAGAGAACCCCTAAGCTTCCTATACATTATCCCTACTCTTAACAGTTTTCATTTTAGAAGCTCTTATAGGGATTATTTATGAATAAATTTAATCTTTACTAGGATGTACACTAGAAGACACTCTTGGCACTTCGTTCTTGATTTACTCCATTTCTCTGGGGTCTCACATCTCTGATGTACCTCCACCAAAACAATCTATATGGCTGGGTAACAGCATGTGCTTGATGTCCAGGAATCACCACCAGTTTAAAGGCCAGTGTGAGTGCACTAACCAGGAGCTATGATGTTTCTGTGCATCTTCAGCAGGCAAACAGAAGTTGCTTTTGTTTCTGGACAGATATTCTGCAGAACTCACCACTGGTCTTACCATTCCAGTGCGTCCTGGTCTACCAACACCCTACTCCTGGAGCTCCGGAAACCATTTCCTTACCACCCCCCCAAGAAAGGCCTCCAACAATAAAGGAAGCAGACTGACTGCCAACTTACCCAGGTCCCTACCATCCAACCTAGTGTCTGGATCTCTAACTATCACATATGATTCTGCAGGGACAGAAGGAAAATACTTAATTGGTTTGGGTTGTTCTAGATAATCAAACAGATTAGCAAGGTTGCATCCTACCGCAAGCTTTCTCATCACATCTGAATGTCACATAAATGATATTTAGTAACCCCTCCGTTTTCTGAGGTCATTTTTTGTGAGACATTTGGTTTATGTTTTGGCATTCTTGTCATGCTTGAAATAACCCGTTAAAAAAAGTAGCTGCTTGCTACAAACAGGATTGATTAAAAATCACCTGGAACTTTTTACCACTATAATGTTACTTATTTTAGAAAGTCCCCCATTGCATTTGAAGAAAACACAATCCAAAAAACTCTGACAAAGCTCTGCTTTCTAAACTTGACCATAGAAGTTCCAAGGTTTGTTTCTGTCATGCCTTCTAAATAGCTTCATGGCATATTGTAGGATGGAGGCATAATATTTTTCAAATTCTTAAATGTAATATAAGAATTAAAAAAATATATATATTTTATATATATTACATTTACTTTTAGACTGTTATTTTTAGATTATTATGGAGATGACTGCATATTCCTGTGTGATTGATATGAATACAAGACAAAATCAGCAAGCAGGACTGTGTGAATTTGTTTAGCTAATAATTATCACCCTCTACTTTGAAGTTCCATAAATAGAAAGCTGTTGCCTATCTAAGGCATGTTCTCCCATTGTTTTCATTTTATTTTAGATGTGAGCTTTTATAGTGCTATTCTCAGGAGGACCTTCCTCATACATCTCTCATTTGTTGTCGAGTTTGCACCATCTGAGAATACTCTGCTGGGAATGTCTGAGCATGTTTATTCATTTTAATGAGTAGAATGGCAGTATCTGTAAGATTCATGCAACAAAAATATAAACCATTATTCCCCATCCAGCCAGTAAACCTCACAAATTACACATTATCTTGATCAACCACCTGTTTAATTAAATGACCTTTTGTTAGTTACTGTCAATTACAGTGGTTTAGTCCTATTAAGGCAATCAGATCAGGCATAATAGCCACAATTTTGCTTCATTGACAAATACGTATTTACATAATATAAACCATATGAATATGTAAATGTTTGTGCATCTTGTCTATAGAGGATGGTTTTTGTGATGACGGAGATCGTAGTGTATTGAGAGAACTCAGTGGACAGTACAATAGGATGATGTATAAAGAACTTCCAAAAAAAGAAAGATGTTGCTTAAAAGTTTGTGTTTTAAAAAGATAAGACTAAAAAGGTACACTTTTATATGAAAGAGTCTAAAAGAGAAAAAAAAAAGCTTTTCTCTAAAGCAAATAATAAAATTTTTACATTTACATACAAAGTTGTGTGTCACGAGTTCCTGTGTGCTGGGTCCGGGGGAACTAGCGAGACGGGAAGCCGTCCTCGCCAAAGCACCCCAGCACCC
>JAUZSU010166887.1:0-13427 GCA_034780255.1 Parotocinclus maculicauda | reverse complement strand
TGAGCGCGTTGTAGCGCATATTTAGTCAATGACATGTACACACAACAGTATATATTTGATCACTTATTTTTTGACATGTTAGGGGAAGCTGAGCAATCGCCACTGATATATATATAACAGATATTAAACAAATTTTATTCTGCTAAGGTTAATGAAATGTAGTTGATTATTTTACACCAAAGGCTAAAATACTCAAACATATCTAATTCTACTTGTTATAAGAAATATGTTGCCCATTACACACTGACACTGACTAACCACCATCTTCTTGCGGCATGCATTCCTGTGTGCAAAATAGAATGTGAAGGTAGAACGTAGTGATGTGTTTTGACTCATTAATAAATGGTAGGAATTTTTTGTAAGTTCTCAGCTGGTGAAAATACGAGCACATTTAAAATAAAATCACACTAGGGACAATTAGTCCCCACATACAGCATTGTTGTGGAAATTAGGAAGGTTTCGCTAAACATGCATCATAAAAACTGTCCAATCAGCATGCACTCTTATGAGCGCATATGACTTTTGCTTATATATTTTGGTTCTGTAATAAAAATAATAATGTGAACGCTTACCAAGCCAGGACTGATGTATCATTTTCTGCTGTGGTCCAAACCAACAGTCATGACATACACATAATTGAGACATTTTAAGCAATTGTATTAGTAGTAACACCTTTACTCAGGGATGGCTGGGATAATGACTTTGCTCAGGGACTCAACAATTACAGCTTGACAGACATGGGAATGGTTCTGGTTCTTACACACAAACACAAGTAACTTGCACAAAAGACGTCTTTAAACACATCAACCATGTTTCTAATGTTTTAATCAAACATGAGCTAATGAGCAAGTGAATATGACCGGTAAATTAGTCAGCTTAAACTACTGCTTTTTAACTCGCACCTCTGCTTCATTTGGTTGTTATCCTGCCAAGCCTCTGCACAAATCTGCAATCTATTGAATAAGAACTCACTGCAGAAAGAGAAAGGAAGCAAAATAAAATAAGCTGCACTATAATAAAAATACTCTGTTATATGGTATCCATTATTAAGTCAAATATTGTAATTAGTGTTCAGTACAGTACTGTATACTGTAACATGCCACATCATGCAGAGCTAAGCAAGGTCTTTGTCGTTTTAAGCGAAATCTCTGTGAACACTGACATTTTTCACCTACAACATCCAGAGTGAAAACTGTAGTTCATTTCTTTACATTTTACATTTACTTATTTAGTCACTTTTACAAAGTGATTTACAACAGATAAAATCTCACAATCTAAGCAATTGTGGGTTATGGCCTTTGCTCAAATACTCAACAGTGATGGAGTGACAGAGGTAGATTTGAGCCTTGGCCTTTCCTTAGCACAGTCCAGTACCTTCACCTCTAGGCCACCAGAATACCAATAGTTTCAATGCCCAGTCTTGTTATGGACTGCCAAATGCATCCTTTAAGTTCAGGCACCCAGCATACCTGTCCAGGACAAAAGAATTAAAATAAAGAAAGCAAGTGACTTTGAGGGCTCAGGGGAACAATGTAAAAATACAGATATGCAAATCTGTCTCAGCTCTCAGCCTGTTCTGATCGAAATGCAGCATGTTTGTCCATAGCAAATGCCAGTTAACTAAATTAAGTCCACTACATCTGCACATCATCAGTCCAACATACCCTCTAAGTCTATCTGAATACTGAATACCAAGCAGAGGCAACATAATGCACCTAACTCTCCACAGTGGTGTTGATATAGTGCCAGAAAATGAGAAATTATGTTTTAAAGTTGAACCTCTTTCCACAGTCTCAGCATGGTGCTGGTACAGCACATTACAGGACTCTAAAATTTAGCACTAGAGTAGAAGAGTCATGCTGGGAGACAGTAAGGAATACTAGCATGATAAATGAGATACTGCCCACATTAGAGAGGGGTTCTGCCTAATCTCTAAAGAACAGACATAAGGGCAATCGCAAAAAGTCCTCCAGGTCACTCTGTTATCTTTATTTTATTGAAAATAGATTGACAGTTAAATATTCAGAAACTGTGGTAAGATCGTATGGCAAAAAATAATGGAAAAAGGATCCAGCTGTTCACAACTCCAGTTCCAATAAAGTTGGGACATTGTATAAAACATAAATAAAAACAGAAGAAAACAATGATTTGCAAATCCTTTTTAACCAATATTTAATTGCAAATATGCAACAAAGACAAGGCATTAAATGTTCAAATGGATTAACTTTAATGTTTTTTGCAAATATTTACTCATTGGGAATGTGATGCCTGGAACACGTTCCAAAAGAGTTGGGACAGGGGCAACAAAAGACTGAGAAAGTTGAGGAATGCTCTAACACTTCAGAAAACTATTGTCAGTGAACACAGTTCACTCCATCTACAAGTGCTAGTTAAAACTGTACCATGAAAGCAACACCCAGAACAACACCCACCCAACACCTACCCAGAATCGCCGCTGGCTTTTCTGGGCCTGAGTTCATCTGAAACAGACTGATGCAAATTGGAAAAGTGTCCTGTGGTCTGATGGGTCCACATTTCAAATTGTTTTTGGAAATCATGGACGTTGTGTCCTTCAAAGAGGAAAAGGACTTTCTGGATTTATCAGCACGAAGTTCAAAGTTCAGCATCTCGGCTGGTATGGGGGTGTGTTAGTGCCCATGGCATGAGGAACTTACACATCTGTGAAGGCAATATTAATTCATACAGGTTTTGGAGCAACATATGCTGCCATCAAAGCAACAAATTTTTTAGGGACACCCCTGCTAGCAAGCCAATGCCAAGCCACATTTTGCATGTGTTACAACAGTATGGCTTCATAGTAAAAAGTGCAGATAGTAGACAGGCCTGCCTGCAGTCCAGATCGGTCTCATTATGAACATTATGGCACATTATGAGGTGCAAAATATGACAACTGAGACCATGCACTGTTGAGCAACTGAAATTTTACATCAGGCAAAAATAGGAAATAATTATTTTAGCTTACAAAGCTTACAATGGGCTTGTACCCTCTGACCTTGCAGCACTTATCACATCCAGCACCGCACCTTGCACACTCCGGTCCTATAACACTGCTTGACTGGTCACCCCGTGTCTTAGGGGATGATGAAGGCATTCATCTAGACTCTTAACTGTTTTAGCTCCTAAGTGGTGAAATGAACTTCAAAAACAACACACACACACCCTTCTCTTTCTCTCTCTTAAAAAAAACCCAAACTGTTTCAGAATTCTTGTTTAGATTCCTGATTATTAGGAATATATTTATATAAACTTTTGTAAGTTGCTTTGGATAAGGGTTAAATACTGTACATCCAAATTCCACCCAAACGCTTATTGAGTGTTGTTAAAAGCAAAGGTGATATAATACAGTGGTAAGCATGCCCCCGTACTTCTTTGGAACGTGTTGTAGGCATCAAATTCAAAACTATGTAATATTTGCAAAATAGAATAAAATAAAAATGAGGTTTATCTGTTTAAACATTACATATATTGTCTTTGTAGCATTTTCAGTTGAATATAGGTTGAAAAGGAATTGCAAATAACCACAGTCCCGAAAATGTATTCTGAATACTGGTATTTATTTACATTATGTTACATTTAGCAGATACCCTTATCCAGAACAACTTGCAAGTGATAGTCTTTCAATGCAAGCAACCGTGGGTTAAGTGTGCATGATAGTGCATATTACATGTCTAAAAATACATCAAATATCAGCAATAAACTTCATTCAGTTTCTGTACCCACTAAATCATGGTTAGGATGTTGTAAGTCCATGTAAATTTAACACAGATAATATTCTCTAAACCTGGATAAACTGGAGCTGTAATATGACAGTGCTAACCACTGCATCACTTTGTCATGTTGTCATGTCATGTTTTATTGTCATTTTAACCATATACACTGAAACAAAACATTCCTTAAGGACCTACAGGTGCTCCATAGTTACATAAAACCATGGAGGACAACCCAATACTAATACTAACAAAAAAGCAATACTTAAAGTGCACATGTGAAACAATGCAACAAATTGAACTGTGGAGGGCAACAACATACAGTGAAAAAATGCAAAATAACAAAAAGCCTGTTAGCCGCTGCTTAATCTATGAAGTTGTGTCTTTGTCTTTGAAAGGTTTATAAACAGTTAATTAGTTTTGGTAGGTACATCACACTGAAGCGTAGTCTTGTGATTGACAAGATTAACTGCTGCTTTCACAAGGACATGCTTTTTTTCATAAAGACATCCATCAGAATATGCATTGATATGCATAGCATGCATTGATATGCATGGTTTGTGGTAGGTGTGATTGTGGGCGGATTCTCATGTCTTTGACCAGAACACTTAACTTCAGAAACTTCAAAAATTCATGAAGTAAACAAAAACTGCTGGAGGCTGCTGTTTTGGGGGCTAAGACGTTTCTCTTATATGAGAAAATATATATTCCGAATCTGCTCTGGAGGGTAAAGTGCAGGACAAAGTATGAAAGTGACACCAATTTGCCCACTGATATCAGCAGAGAGATGAATACCAAGAAGATGGCAAAAATGTCAGTGGGTGAACAACATAATGGAAATGCTAAACAATATTTCAATATTTTAGAAAGAAGCATACAAGAAAAAGATCCACTCTTTTTATTAAGAAACAGCTTCTTGGTATAATTCTTGGAATGTTGTTTTACAATTCTTATACAAGGTCCTACAAAGGTTCAATCCCCTGGTGACTGATGACATCCTGATATATGATAACATGAGCACATGCAGTTTTAATGCTACCTCATAAGCTCTTTGGACAAAAAAGTCACCTGTGACTGAAACATAACAAAGAATGTGTAATATGAGCATGGATAACAGCTGTGATTTAATCTGGCAGGGACTGGACAGGTTTCTGGATGTGGGTGACATACATTTTTATGGTTACGCCAGATTTTGTGGATACCTTCCCTGGAGTCTTACCCATTGCTCTAGTCAGTCCCACAAATCTTTAAAATGATTCACATCTGGGCAGGCCAGTCCAGATGTGTGTCATCTGACCAGATAGCATAGTTCCAATTATAAACAGTCTTTTTTTCCACTGTAACCAGGTAACGTGGTGAGCAGAAGTGAGAAAAGGCCTCGAGTGCCACTTTGCTCCATATGTTCATGGTATGCAGTTCCCTGTGAAGTGTTCTTTCTGAAATTAATTGTGAAGGACCTGAGTTGATCCTTGGCTGGAACCAAAGTAATTTCTATTCACAGGCCGTGTAACACATCGGTGGTCCCTGTCCATTAGTTTTGTCTGTCTACCACGGTTCTGACGAATATTTCCTATAGATGGGTTGCTTTGGCATGTCCGAATGCAATCAGTCCTTTTTGCCAATCATTAACATCTGTTGTGTGAACCATTTTACACACGTTGAACGAGACATTTATTGCAGTGTACCATCTCTTCTCAACCTATGAAACATGTTGCACACCCTGCAGGTATTTATAACCTGATCATTCTTATGCAATGTCATCTGAAGGAGCCTGACGTTACTACGTCCATAAACATGAAAGTTACAGTGGATAAAATTTTGCTAAAATCCAAAAAGTTCATTTTATTTCTTATGAATGCAATCAGCATTTTATCAACAGTGAAACATGGTGGTGGCAGTATCATGCTATGGGGGTGTTTTACCTGCTGCAGTGACAGGACGACTGGTTGCAAGTGAAGGAACGATTAAAAACCTTAAACTGGGTCGAAGGTTCACCTTTCAACAAGGCAATGACTGTAAGCACACAGATAAAATAACAAAGTAGTGGCTTCGGAACAAATCTATGACTATTCTTGATTGGCCCAGCCAGAGCCCTAACCTAAACCCAATTGAGCATCTCTGGAGAGACCTGAAATAAATAAAAATGAAAAAACTTTTTTGACTTTAGCAAATGGCTGCAATGAAACAAAAAGTGAAAAATGTAATAGGGTCTGAATACTTTCCGTACACACTGTAAGTAATTCCTCTTTGCTTCTTTGCCATTATACAGCATAATCATGGTAAAATAAACATTAGATCTAATGATTTCCATGACATAACCTACCTTATGGCAGCATTGTGGGTAAAATGCATTCTTTACATTCATCCAAAAATATGTTCACCTTGATATGGGCAAATCGGTAAACAATGAGTCATTGTTGATCATGGGTCCATGTGAGCCGGACACCAAGCCGGTGCCCACCCGGCAACTCTGGGTGCAAGGACAGAAACAACTTGATGGGAACTAGATGGGGCACCAATCCATCATAGGGCCACACACACACTAGGGACCACTTTAGAGACACCAATTAACCTAACACACATGTTCACAGTGAAACACAATTTATACATAAGAAATAAACAATCCTTCCATCCATAAGACTTTAAAATTGTGTAAACATAAGTACTTTTATCATTAGTTTGTTTAACTTATGAAATAACACTTTTAAATGGAAAGAAATTGCAGACAATAAGGCAGGTTTCAAAGAGACCAAACAATGCATGTCAGAACTGCAAGTAAATTCGTTGCAAAATAATTAGTTTGTTCATTTTTTAAATAAGTCATCTCACTGAGTGGGTCAACTCACAATATTAGCTCCCACCTGTCAAATATGGCTGGGATTCAAAGGTATGTCTAGCCCTCTTGTAAAAATCAGTAGGTCCATTAGTTGGTTTGTCTGTTTTTAGCACATTATGACTATATGCATTCATTTTAGCAGGCATGTCTTCTTGTGGGACCTAAAATACACTGTGTGCATCTTTTTTTTGGGTTTCACATTCTCACACGCAATAGGTTGATTATGTACACAAGCACTGGTTGAACTGCTTTTTATTCATTACCCACTACATGTAGACAAGGTTGTTTTAAGAACAACAAATTTGTTTCTTTTCTATAAAAAGGAATAATGTAAACGCTGCTATAAGGTACTCTCATATTTTTTTGTTTATTGGTTTATTCTTTCGTACAGACATGTAAAATGCACTTGGCAGGAGTGATTTTAGGGCACATATATGTTATAGAGGGATTTTTTATTACATTTTGTTAATCATTTTGTTGTCTTCTGTTCGATTTTGGCCAATTTAATATTTACATCTGTAAATCATTTTCAATAATACTGGCATATGACTTCAAGCAATGGTGTAATGACCATATATAACATATGGTCAACAATTCGCGCGATATATATGAACTGAACCAAAAATTTCAAACTTCAATTTGTCACTCCATAATACTTTTTTTCCATTGATCGCCATTCCAATCTTTGTGAGCTTTAGCATATTTTTGCCTTTTCACCCTGCTGCCCTTGAAAGAAAAAAGTAGTTTCTTGGCTGCCATCCATCCAAACAGACCATTCCTGACAAAGATTCTTCAATCTGTAAATGGGTCAACTTGGCATCTCGGTTTATACAGGAATAAACCAACTTGCATTCACATAACAGGGCATGTACACTGGCACAAAATGTCTAGCTTCTTATGCTATGCGTAACTGATGCACAATGGCACTTTAAAGATTCCTGTTTTAAAGGGTTACTTCTGAATCTCTGTGCACTTATGCAGAGCTTTTAAATCCTCAAATCCAATTTATATCATAAAAAACACCTATATTAATCCTTAAGACAGTGTTGCTGTATACAACATGGTGCAACATGCAATTTCTGAAGACATTCATTCGCAACATTCATGCGACTGACCTTCAGTCCTTTCCCTCAATGTCTGCCAGATTGAGCGTTTTCTCATTTACTCTGCTCTCTGGGGCATCAACACATCACACACTTCCAAGATTCATAAGAGTGCTGAGCCATGTATTTTAAAATTCACAGGTCAATCAGAGTTCACCTAAGACCTGTGTCTGCAGGAGCAACATCTGGTGCAGTTGCCTTTATCAAATGTTTTCTTTCCTGGAATAGATATCTGCATTCCTGCTGAGAATTAGTAGTTATGCTATGAATTTTTAACATAATTTCTAGGCTCTCCCTTCCATTGTCCTCTTGACACATGATTAATGCAGCTGTGCCTACTTTGTCAGGCAACGTTTTGTCAATTTCACAGCAATAATGGATCTGTAATTAAGCCGTAAAATGACCCTTTTGTGTAGGCTCGGAGTTCAGTGATTGCGTGTCATGTCGTGCTCATTGTTCCTCATAAATGCGAGTTCTGTTTAGTACTCGCGAGTTCTTGTGAATGTTCTACAAACATGTGTTTGAGCTTGTAACGTACAATGGAGAACTTGGGTTTGCAATGTTTATTATTCTGTAGCTGCAGCATAATAGAAGAAAATGTGCTCAAGGAACTAGACCAGTGATAAAAGGTTACATGTTTAATTCCCAGCATTCCCACGCTGCCACCTTTGGGCCTAAGCAAAGCCCTTAAAGTTACTTGTACTTTAAAATTGGATCAATTGTTAGTCTCTCTGCTAGATGTAATGTAAATAAAAACGGATTACATTACAAAAACAGTGGTCACCCATTTGTATTGGTATATATTTCTTTTCTATTTAAGCTACAGAAAATGCTTTCGGACATGGAATCTTCATAGCCAAACGTTTTCAACAAATCATAGTCGTGCTCTTTTACAAATGTTCTGGTCTGTGCAAGTACAGGTAAGCGCTGTTTAATGTCCATTTGACTAACGTCTGTTTGCCAATATATAATAGTTAATATATGATAGTTAGTTCACCTGGCATAAGATCTCACCAGGTCCCTCAACACCAGCACCATAACCAAGAAAGCCCAGCAGCCTCTCTACTTCCTGCGAAGACTGTGGAAGGCACACCTCCCTCCGCTCATCCTCACTATATTCTACAGAGGAACCGTAGAGAGCATCCTGAGCAGCTGAATCACTGCCTAGTTCGGGAACTGCACTGTATCGGATCGCAAGTTCATGCAGCGGATAGTGAGAACGGCTCTCTCCTCACCATCACTGACCATTTACATTACACTCTGCATCCGCAAAGCAACCATCATTCCAATGATTGCTGAAATAGAGCAATATTTCACCACCTGTTTTGCTTTTGCCCTACTTAATCCCCCAAGACCAAGTCCACATACTCCAAGTCTGTGCACATGTCCAATACTTCCAGAATTAGCCAACTGACTTTAAATCCTAAATTTTAAATAGCACTAGTGTTTGGCACTTTACCATTTATAAAAAAATTATGACTCCTCTAAATACAAATCAAATGCACATAATACTTCATACAGCACCACCTTCTGTTGGCTTTTAGAAATGCAAACAAGTTCTGGTGTATTAGAAATAGCAATTCCTTAAAAATACCTCAGATGTTACATTATGTCACATACACACAGACACACTTACACACACACACACACACACACACACACACACACACACACACACACACACTCACCTTTTATAAACTGTCTGCAGATCTACTTTCAATGTTAAACCAACTGGATAATATTAGTACTGCTGCTAAATTCAGCGTATAGTGTTTACAGTGTCTAATGTTTACATTTACTCCAAAGGCACACAAATGCATCTTACTGCTCCCACTACTTAGGGAGCTAACTGCACTGTTCCCCTCCCTCTATGTATTGTTCATTGTCTTAAATTATTCATAATAAAGTATTAATAGAATATTGTCCTGCAAATGTATTGTAAGTTGTTTTGCACCACTGCACACGCTACTGCACAAGTACACTTGTGTTGTGTAGTCTATTGTATTATCTAGCACCTTGGTCCTGGAGTTTTTTTGTTTCACTGTTTACTGTACACCACGGTATATGGTTGAAATGACAATAAAACCACTGGACCTGACTTGAGTAATAACAATTAGTCCCATAACCCTAAAAGTAGCAGCCATAAACAAACTCAAATCAGCAAAGACTCTATACAATGCTGCCTGATCTGTGATGATACAGTATATTTTATAGTACTGTAACATATTCTACTAATAATTTTGACAGGCTCCTGTATCCAATGCTTATTTATGTAGTGAGCATATAAGTTTAGCATATTAGAGCATTTAGTTTTGTTAAACTCTAGTGCAGTGCATTTCACTTGTTCTACACAGCTGGCCAACACTGCAGATCCATGAGTCAGAGCTGGGAGTCAAAAGTGTCATTCATTTGTTTGAATCAGAATTCTTCTAACTCTGTTGATGTGGTTAGAGACCATTTTTTGCAAGTTATTTGTGTTTGTGTGGATGAATTTCTGCTTCTTATTTGGAACAAGCAGTAAAAAATGTACAGTAAATACAGTAAATAGTATTTGATCTGTATATTCCCTCTAACCTATAATTATATAAACTGGTTCACATTCACTCGTTTGAGTTTCTGTTTCACCTGGCTGATCTTCCATGTTGTTCGTAATACTCTCCAACAGTGCATTTTTGCATTTTGCTTATATCAAGCTATATATTTTAATCACCCATCAGTCACATTTATTTTCAGTGCTATATGTGATGCATTTCTTTATTGTTTGCATTTAGGTTGCTTGTGAAACAAACACATATTGCACTTTAGAGTATGGTGAAGGTGATAATAAGCTGTTGCTGTTATCTGTACTATTTGACTAGGGCACTTTGGTCACTTTTTAAAAATATACATAGTGCTTTCAACTTTGTCCAGTTCTATCAATGTTTATCCTTTGGGATGAATTTTGGGACATTGGTAAAATATCTGATCCACTAATGATATGTGTGTTCAAGTCATAGGTTTATAATTAACCTTTACGTGGTAAGTCTAGTTGTTTGTCATTCTTGATCAGGTCTGATAAGAGCTGTTCAGGCCATTTATATGCAGACTGCATGCAATCCTTATCACATCATTAGGCCCAATCCCAGCGATGCTCCATCAAAATTACGTGACTCGGACACAACAGAACTGATACTCTGGGCTAGAACATAGTTATTGTAACATGTAATGACACACACACTTGTCACAAGTATGTCAAGATAAAATCAACAGTGACAATGCAGTCTTTATAGAGCTGACTCTTTTTGTTGTTTTTTTGTTTTATTTAAATGAGCTATTATAATTTATGTTTAGTCAAAAGTGTACCACCCAAATCTGCCCTTACTCACTCTTGACATTCTAGTTTATCTCAAAGGTGGAAGAATTGGATGGTATAAACCTAATAAAGTCCGATATTTAGAGACACTGAAATGTTCAGTACAACCCATTCTATTGCCACTGTTTGTCTAAGGAGATCCTATGCCTGTATTTGTTATATTAGGAAAATACTAGCAGTGGTTGTGGCTATAATAACTGGGGATACTACCTAGAAAGGCTGTCATACTTGGGAGTACAGTATAGTGTGAGATGTAATAAAGAGGTTATGCAGCAAAAAAATGGGGATGCTTGGTGAAATTCTATTTTGTTCTAAACAATAAAGAGATTAAACTGCAAATTCCTTTCTGTGCTGCTTTACATTTAAAGCATAACCACTGGGGAAAAGATCCACTAATGTTTTTGTAACATTTTAGGTCTTGTTCATTTGTTAATAATTAATGAATATTGAGAAAAAAGAAACATGCCATATGTACACCACCCTGTCTATTTTAAATGATACTGGCTTTTCATGATAGTCGGCTTATTTCGTGTCACAAAAATGTGTGACAATGTTAAGAATAAATCTTATCTGGGTTAAGTTTGAATTTTGACGGGACACTGATTACTTAAAATCTTGTCTAACCAAAGAGTATCACAAATGAATACACTTCTCATTTTATGAGACATAGTGCTGTGTAATAGTCTTAGACCTTATATATTAGATGGTCCAGTGTTTTAGTAACGGTATAATGACCATATATACGTAATTATACATCTCTTTTTTAGAATACAACCACAAAATACAGGGAATTTGTATGCAATATTAAAAAACTGAACGAAATCTGAAAAAAAAATATATAGGTCACAGTGGCAAGTATTCGTGCAGCCTCCGCTTATACTTGCACAGTAGCGGCATTGTGTTGCAACTTTGACCCTTCCACAGTCTGAAGAAACTTGCTCAGGAATAGTAATTTTGGAAGGGTAGGAGCTCAAAGGCCACATTTTTGGAAGGGTTACAGGATGGAAAGACTAAGATATGCTAAAACTCACAAAGATCGAAATAAAGTTCAGTAGAAAAGAGTATTATAGGGTGACAAATCCATGTTTTGTGTTCCAGTCGTGGAAAATATCTTACATATGGTAATTATACCATTGCTACGATAGCAATCTAAGACTTCTGCACAATATTGCACATCATGTGTTAATTTTACTTACTCATCATCTGTTATTACTGCAACTCACAGATGAATTGGTTGCATGGGAGTGATGGGAGTGAGTGCTATCTCTAAGAGACAAGTTATTAGTCTTTTGTTGCACAAATAAAGAGAGAGTACTTTCATAATTAAAATCAAGACTGACAGCAGTTGCTTCTAGCTTCTGGCATAAATTTCCTCACCATAATCTAATAAAACTGTCTTTTTACAGGACCACTTAGTTTTAACATTGCTAATTAACAAAGAGCTAATGATGCCAATATTGTGAGAACACACTTGACATTTGTAGACATCCGTCTATCCCTTCTAGTTAACACTTATTATCTTCTTGCCTCAAATAATGAAAACTACAAACGGATGTGTTCACTTTCTTTAGGTAAAATTGGTGATTCCTTAACCTAACTGCTTAAGAAACTAAATAAGGTGTCTCAGAGAGCAGAGACCACTCAAATTCAGGTGAAAGTTGTTACGAGATGTGGTGGTTTTTTGTAGGACCCAACTAAGCGGGATAGACGTATCCCACGATGTATAATAATAATGGGGAAATAATACAGAACAACTAAACAGGGATTAAGAGCGGAGCGTAAGGCTCCTAAACACAAAAAAAACAATAGGATGAAAGGGCGCGCAGATGAGTTGCGTCCCATCTGGGAGCAACGCGCGAACTGATCGCGAGAGGGTGCCAAAGCGCCAACGGGGCAAGCGTGCAGAGAGCGACGATGAAATAACGATGACCTGGCACCGTACAGTGTTAAAACCCATGCCTATATAGCATGAGAAGCAGCTGTTCGAAATCAGGTCGCAATCAGGATAATGGATAAAGGCCACCTCACGATAACTCTGTAATGGCGACCGGCGAGGACGGCCGAACGCTCCGGGGGAAAAGGTAGGAACCCTAACAAAATTAGTTTTGGGTTAATGTTAATGTTGTTTGTAATTTTGACCACATATTGTTTACAAATTCTTGTTGTTGTTGGTTTAATAATTCTATGTATTGTCCTGTCTCCTGTCCAGGGTATGATTATGACTAGTGCCTGTGCATTCCAGGGATCGGAGTCCATGCCTTGTAGTATTCACCTGCATAAAAAAATTACAAAACATTATCATTACCACTACTTAAATAATACTGGTGGTAAAATAATAATAATAATAATAATAATAATAATAATAGTAATAATAATAATAATAATAATAATAATAATAATAATAATAA
>JAUZSU010166866.1:0-13429 GCA_034780255.1 Parotocinclus maculicauda | reverse complement strand
CAGTCTAGCAGAGGTGAGATTTGAACCCTGGACCTTCTGGTCCAGAGTCCAGTTTCTTAACCACTAGGCCACCACAGCCCATCTTACTGAAGTATTCTGGCTCACTGTGGTGGTCTAGTGGTTAAGGTACTGGACGTTGGACCAGAAGGTCCAGGACACAAGGCCCTTAACCCACAACTGCTTGGATTGTAAGATTTTATAAATTGTAAGTCGCTCCGGATAAGGGCGTCTGCTAAATAACATAAATGTAAATGTAAGTATGTGCCCCAGTAAAGTGGGTCTTACGACACCCCTGCAGACAAAAATTTTGGTAGCTAAAACTTTTCGCCCAAAGTTTTAGATTTAACTCAGTCATTCGTTATACAATGTGTACATTTTTTAGTCTGCCTTTTAATTGGCTGTTTAGTTAAACAAAACAAAAGTTGCAGCTCAGAATAATGTTTCCATTACACCAGTCTGTAACAGCAAAGCGTTACTAGCCGAGACATCATACATGAGTCACTCATGGCCTGTTCACAATATTGTGAAGAATCTGTTTATTTTGCTTCTTCTTTAGTCATGAATATTACATGCTGTCTGTTCTGTCACTGTTGACTCTGTCACATCAGATTGATTGGTGTAGGTGGAAAGTTTGCAGGCTGCAGCATCGTGGGTATGTGTTTTAGTCTCGGTCTCAATTTGCACACTTTTGCGACTTCAGGGTGTTTGAACTTTGCGCTCATTAACTCAATCACTTCCTAATTATCATCTGCCTGACGTGTAAAGAGGAAAAGCCACGTTCTGAGGGCAGAGTGTGTATTTGGTTTGGATCACAGCTCAACAATAGAGCTCTCCTGAGGGGGTGTGTTTTGCGTGTTTTAGCTTGGGTGAGGGGTGTGTGTGTGTATGTCTTGTCCTGCTATACTTGATCAAATGTCCTTGTGTTGATAGGAAAACCTGGTCATTGTGACTTGAGGACCAATTTGCTGGTCCTCACCTCTCTAATTGTTTTATTTTATTTTATTATATTTTTTGTTTTTTACAAAAACAGCAACTTTTATTTGAAAAACCAAAGGTAAAGGTTAGGGATAGGGATAGCTGTAGGTGTAGTATGATTAAGCTACAGTAACCATGATGTCAATGGAAGGGTCTCATAAGGATGTGTGTGTGTGTGTGTGTGTGGAGACCTCACAAGGATAGAAAGATCTGACATTTATTACAATGTGGGGACACTGGCTGGTCCCCATTAGGAAAACTACTTTTTCACAGCAATTCCAGATTTCTTTTAAAAAACAAAGAGTAAAAGAATTTGTTTTAGGTTACTGGGGTTACATTTAGGGTGAAGGTTAGGGGTAGGTATAGCATTAATTAGCTACAGTATCATTATTTCCATTATGACAATGGAAAAGCAGCATAAAATATATGGTATTTATAATAGTAATAATAAGAATATATATTTATACACTGCTCACTAGTATTGGGGGGGATTTCATTAGAGGATATTTCATTTTGGGAGCAGTGTATATATATCTATGATAGCGGTGTCTAATAGATATAATAATAAATAAATTCAGCAGCACTGCTATGTCTGTTCCACTCATACCAGCACAACACACACTAACACACCACCACGACAATGTCGCTGCAGTGCTGAAAGTGATCCATCACTGGAATGGTACCTGATCTGTGCTGGTCCTGTGGGGGTCATTAAAGTAAAGTGAACTTAATGTACATAGAGACACACATGAACTACAATCCACACATTTTATTTCTACACATATTTGATATATTTTTGTCTTTTCTTATATTTCTACTTTTGCACTGTTCAGTGATTGCATACAATTTCGTTGTACCTTTTGTTGTAATGACAAAGATCCTATTCTATTCTGATTGGAGACCTACAAAGTGCATCAATATATTAAAATGAATACAGTATAGAAACAGTGTGTACCTAATAAAGTGCCCAGTGAGAGTTTTATGTAACTGATGGAAGCTGTAGATGCCCGATTTGTGTATTGTCACAAGTAAACTGTGGCTGTGGAAGTACGCTCATTAACAGGCGTACTAGTGAAAACAAGCCATTCACACACACCTAGGAAAACACACACACACACAAACCGAGAACTTTGATGCTAGGCAGTGTGTCTGAGTGCCTTCAGGAAGGCAGGATGTGTATTAGACTCCCCTAAAGGATCTTGTAGTGTAGTTGTAGACATGGTGTGGCTTTGTGAATTTGTCTGGGTGTCATGAAAACAAAGGATGCCACGATGTGGAGAATTTTGCTTGTAAAAATGCTACTATATACAAAATGTTTCTTGAAAGATCTTGAAAGATTTATTTGCTTTTTGATTAATTGAAAATTACTAGCCTGTTGAAAAAAAACAGCCTATCAGATTTATAGATAAGCATATGTTATGTTGTACAGTGGCCAGTCAAACCATCAAGTCCATATGAGTTCACCAGCTCAATCAACTTGGACTAACATGGAAAACGGAACATGTATCGTCAAGCCTAGCCAGATTGATTATAGTGCTTTTTACAACGAAGCATTGTCTCAAAGACGATATAAAATATTTGATTATCTCCTATGGCCAATCACAATTGAATAACCTAGGGTGACAGTGGCAAACAAAAACTCCCTTAACATTATAAGGCAGAAACCTTGGGAGGACCAAGACTCAAAAAGGGACCCGGCCTGCTTAGGTGATCTTACTAAATAACCATGCATGGTTTTTCCAACATACCAGCATCCAAATACAGCATTCACCTGCAGCGTACTCAGAAATATGGTTGCAGTGCCTAAGCTAATAAATGAAGCTAGCTAGTACATACATATTTTTGTTAAAATACACAATGACAGCAAAATCTATACAACTGTACTTGACAAGTATCTCAGTATTTTCTGGAACTCTGTCAATAGTAATTAAATGTTTCTTTTCAGTTATTATCTTGGGTCTGAAACATTCAAAAGTTGTTTAAAGGAATTTCGCTATCTGCCTGAATTGACATACTCACATTATAATGGGTGACAGCATTAGTTTTGGCACCTGTTGCTCTTCTTATTGTAAGGCACTTTTTTGCCGAATGATTCCTCTAAAGTGTGCTGAGTGTGTTTTTGTGCTGGTATCTTGGCTGGTTTAAGCCTTTCATGGACAGCTGACGTCCCAAATTTGTCATAATCTTCATGACTGCACGGTGGTTTGTCCTCAGACTTTTAAAGAACTTGGCACGTGTCTTTAACGGCAGCCGAATTGCGACATAGTTTGCAGACTGCAAAACCAAACCAAAACTTAAAATGAGTGGGGATGAGCCACATTAAGAAATTAAATCTAATAAACTAGAATGTGAGGCTGATGATGTCTGTATTTGACTCCTGGCACATTGTGTTTAATCACATGCTTTTAGGTAGAACTCTAGCGTGAATGCTCTGTCCTATCTCTCTGCATGACTCGCCGAACACGTGAACTGTGTGTTTTTGACAGTTTTTTTGTGGCCTAGTGGTTAAGGTCACTCTTACTAATTGTCACCATGACTACCCAACTTTCTTTATCTTTGCACTCCCAAGTTATAGTGTCATACGTGTAAAAGAGAGAAAACACACACTGCAATCCACAAATAATTTTGTTAAGAAAATGACTATTTATTTTTAAAAAATAAGTTTAAGAAATCCAGTGATATATGTAAATAATCCATAAACTGATTAAAGTGCCAAATAACAGTTATACAAAAGGTAAATCTGTACAGAAAATTACAAAACTGGAATGTGGCTTTGGCTAGGCAAGCTAATGGCTTTGTTTTTCATGTTTATAATCGCCACAGTGCCACCGTGGGCATCTTGCATTGGTCTTCATTAACCAAATTTCATCAATAACAATACGTAAAATAACAACAGATTTGGTCTGTCTGACATCACATTTTAGTACACAGTCCTCCGGATTTGATCCATTCAGGACCGCTACCAAAAATCCATAGTTCAAATTAAAATCCATCAGTCCAGATACTTATGCTTACAAAGAATGTGCCCATTGTAAACTGGATTTAAGTTGGTCCAGTTTGTAAAGATCATTTTTTATTTCACCAATGCATATAATTTTATTATAATCAATGCACTTTTTATCCTTTGGTCATTTTAATGATGTATATTCAGTTTTGGTTCTTGTTACTGGCTAAAGCAGTTGGGTTTGTGCTGCCCAGTGACCACACTATCAAATAGGCCACTGGCTGTGTCAGCTTGTAAAATTGTTTCACGTTAAGATCTTTTTGGATGGGTCACATGGTCATTTCAGTTCCTTTTTTTTGGCTTTCCAGCGACATCACTGGCAGACGTCCTCCGGTCTATAGATTATCCATGTCCCGCTGGCCAGTCTTCTTGGATGTACTTATTTCCAGTGACCCAGTAAGCTCCGGGCCTTGTGTCTTTTAGTTTTCAGCGACCCTGCTGGTTGACGTTCTGTGGTCTTTGGATTTGCACTGACCCCTCTGACCGAAATCCAAGGGTGCTTAGATTTCCGGTGACCCCATTGGCTGAGGTTCTCTAAACGTGATGTACTCCAGCTACACACCTGGCTGCTGTGCTTGGGACTTTGGATTTGCTGTGACCCCATTCACTGACATACTTGGATGTCCAATGACCCCTTTGGTTGACATGCACAGATGTTAGGAATTCCACTGACCCCATTAGTTGACATCCTCTACTGGCTGTTGTCTTTTGGATATCCAGTGTCCCATATTACTGACCTGAAATCCAAACTTCAACTATCCTTGAATCGTAAACGATAGCGTATTGTTTCAGTCATGCACCTTTTAATCTTTGGTCATACTGGAGAAGTCTCTTTGCTTTGGCTCCCGCTATTGGCTGAAGTCCTCATGTTTGTGGACATTTAGCTTGACCTCACTTATAAATCCATATAGGTTCATTTATTCATAATGTTTGCACTTAAGTCCACATTTTGACATTGTATTAGATTGAGTCTTGCACCTTTCAGTCTTTGGTCTGTTGCTATTGGTATTGGCTGCTGTCCTCAGGTCTTTGGCTTTCTAGTGTCCCCATTGGCTAAGGCAGCGTGACCTCACTTTATCTTGGCAGGTTTCAGCTCTTTTACTTGCATGTGTAGTGTTTTGTGGACGGCCAGAGTCCGGGACTGACAGAAACCTTTCCCACACTCCTGGCATTTGAAAGGCTTCTCTTTAGAGTGAATGTACCTGCAGAAAGAGAGAGATGGAGGTGTGTTAATGGACTGTATAATATTCATGCCAAGTAAGATTGACTAATGCTGACGAAATGCTACAAATTTAGAGTGCGAGTTTATCAAGTAAGCGTGTGACTCCATCTATTGTGGTCAGACGAGGCCATTATATCTATGTATTATTCAAGTATGATCGTATATAGCAGAAATTAAGAAATATATTTGGTGGGTGAAATTTATCATACAGTCTCAAACTCTTGTGTCCTCATATAGCAGTAATGCTCCTACCGGTGATCTCTGAGATGATCTTGCCTCCTGAAGGCCTTGTGGCAGATGTCGCACGTGTAAGGCCTCTCGTCCGTGTGCGTGCGCTCGTGAATCAGCAGGTTGTACGACTTGGTAAAATGGCGACCGCAGAATTTGCACACAAATTCCTTCTTGGTTTTGGATGGTAGTCGCCCTCTGCTTGGCTTCCGCTCGGGCGAAGCCAGCTTTGCCACGTCGAGTAGGCATCCTAGGGAGGGCGCGTTCGTGTGGCTTCCACCTCCTACGTTGACACTCAGATCCTCAGCCTTCAGTGGCTCCTCCTGAGTGGCGGCGGCAGCCAAGTTGGCAAAATCGAAGCGCGGCTTGCTCTTGGCTTCTTGTTTGGCCGGATGCATGAGTTGAGGGAGCAGAGGGATGGAGGGGAGAGGGAAACGAGAGAAGGTGCATCGTGGTAAAAACGGAGGGTATCCCAGCGTCCAGTGGTGCAAATGTACGGCGTGAAGCGCACTGAAGCTGTAGATGCCTGGCATTTGATCGGCGGGGAGGTGGAAGCCATTGGACGTTTGAAGGAGGGAGTAATTGGCCAGTTGGAGGGATGGATGGAGAGGTACAGGAGCAGGAAGTGTTTTACTACCCATGATTCCTAGGCTGATAAATCAAGGGGTAAATATGCGGTGGCTGGGTCCTAAAAAACAGAACACAAATAATTAGCTTGATTGCTCGATAGACAATGGAATAAAAAATGGTTGAATGATTTTTGAACGCGAAGTCTGTCTAATTATGCAATCAGACAGTTGTTTATAGATTTGCCTGTCAATGACATATTTACTATACTACCAGTTTAGCTTTATAATAGCTTTAAGGGTGTCAGAGGTTTTACGAAAATAAGCAGAAAAATCAGATGACCTTCAATTCCAGCGCCATGTGTAAAATAACTGGAATTTGAGGTCAATTAGTCAGAAATGCTAAGACTCATGGAACTGTGTCCTAAACCACACACTTGGTTACTAAACTGCGTGTCAAAATAGTAGCTATGCCGCAGACGTTCATGTTTCTTGTGGGTTGCTACGGGAATGTCCAGAACTAGCGAGCATTTCTAGTAAACAATGTGTCAAAAGACAATATAGGTATAATTAGGTGATCATTATCCGGCATTTTGCAACTCTTATTCCAAGCCGCATCCTAATGTACTGTAAATCGGTTGTCAGCCTACAGCCGTGCCACATGACGTCTCATTTCTCATGGGTCACCCTGGAAAAAAGTAGCTACTTCTGAAACAGATAATGTGTGAAATAAGGCCGGAGAGAATGTTCAATCAGGCAGCCATCGCTGGAATAAAGTCACGGAGCAAAATTTCAAACCGCATGCTAAATTACTGTGACTGAAAAACTAGCTGTGCCACTGAAAGTTTCTCATGGGTCGCCATGGAAATTAGAAAAAAAATGGCAAAAATTTCATGCTAAATATATAACATCAGGTCAGGCAGCTATTATCAGGAAGCCACGTAATAATACTCAGAAGAGTTAACTATGCAATTAATCATTCAGTCATTCATGTATCTTTCTCACGGGTGTCTGGCTGTCACGGAAATGTGTGGAATAGTGCCAAAAGTGGTATAGGCTTTCAAATTATGGAGTCAAAAATGGGATATTTGTGGGTTCTGTCAAAAGCCACATGCTCTAAATAATTGGACGTAAATAACAGGTAGTGTTCCAGAATACACTGCTCACAAAATTTGGGCATCTTTTTTAACATTTTTGTGAGCAGTATATAGTGCTTTTGGTGAATGACCACAAAGAGTTCACAGTAGTGGGTGAAAAAAATCTCACACTAATCGGCCTTAACATGAAAACGACATGCTTAGACCCCAGTACATGCCACTACAGCTCTGACCCATTGATGCATGGACTCCACAAAAGCTCTGAAAGTCTTGTAGTTTATGGCACATAGATCCTTTATGTCTTGTTAAGTTGTGAAGTGGGGCCTCTATGGATCAACTTTATCTGACCCAGCAAATCCAACAGTTGCTCCATCAGTTTGAGGTCTGGTGAATTTAGAGGTTAAGTGAACACTGTAAACATTTGTCATGTTGCTCTCTTAGGAACTATTGCTGAACGAGGCCATTAAGGAGTGCACTTGATCTGCACCAGTTTAAGCTGGTAAAATGTGTCAATGGAGCATCCACATGAATACCAGAACTCAAAACTGTCAGCGGCTTTTATTTTATTTGTGACTGATCGGTGTACGTCAGTGGAGAAGTCCACATGCTAAACTGTGTGCCAAACGACACGCCAAGGTAATGGCATGGCAAAAATGTAAGGCAGTTTGAAATCGCGGGCTGGCCTACTTCTGTTACTTATGCTACTGTGCGTCATGTAAACCGCACTCTTGCACACTAAATAGAATGTGAATAAACAACAGGTAACTTAATCAAATATGCGGAAACCTTTTAACCGTCCTCTAAGTCTCGCTTCTTAATGACTGTATGGTATGACCTTAAACTAGTGGTTTGTTATTAGAAAGTAGCTCACTAATTGAAGCTTATCCAAGTCTTAGCAGTTTTAGACATGTTGGTTTCTGAGTGCTTTAACGTCCAGCCTTGGGCTGTAACACACACGCTTCTCAACGTCAACTTCTCGAGCTTATGTCTAACATAGTGGTACCGTTGAAGCGTTTGTGTGTGACACAGAGCTGGCAGGCAGACGTGTGTGTGTGTGTGTGTGTGTGTGTGTGTGTGTGTTGGGAGGCCCCATGTTTATGTATCATTGTGAGGACCAACTATGATTTTTCTTATTACATTTTGGCAGCATTTTGCTGGTCCTCACAAGGATTTTTGTAAATACAAAACTTTCTCTTGAAATACCACAAGAGCTAAAAGCGTATCTTACCAAAGTTTTAATGTAGCTGTCAAATTAATTAACTACAGTGAAATTTGTCAATGGAAAATCCTCACAATGATAGAAAGACAAGTGTGTGTACCTTATCTTGCTATACTTGTGAGGACCAAATATCCCTATAATAAGAAAACCAAAATTTGTAACTAGTGAGGACTGGGTTTTTTTCAGTCCCTGCATCTTTGGCTGCTTTTTTAAATAAACAAATGGTCACTTTGATTTGAAAACCAAAACTTGCTTTAGGTTACAAAGGACAAAGGTTAGGGTTCAGTGTCCCCACAAGGAGAGCAAGACAAACATGAGTTTGTGTGTGTGTGTGTGTGTGTGTGTGTGTGTGTGTGTGTGTGTGTGTGTGTGTGTGTGTGTGTTCGTTCTGGCATAGGCATTTTGCGCCCTGGGCATCATAGCTGACAGACAGTGAAAGACAACTGAGCGAGTAAAATACCTGCAGCGAGTGTTAAATCGACACATAAAGACACAAAGCACAATAACACCTCTTTGTTTCAATCCTGCCTCCTGACTGACACACACTCGACCCCCGCCCACAACACACACATACCAACTCGTTTACCATATCTCAATGATCATTGAAGCATTTCCTCATTTCAGGTTTGTTATACTGCTCACAAAATTTCAAAATGAAATATCCCATAATGAAATATCCCCTATTCTTGTGAGCAGTGCATTTGAAATCCAACCCCCTGTGAAATAATTGCGTTATTAGTCCCCTGCGTAGATTTTACTATGTCATTTTTGTTTATAGAGACATGAAGTGTGTTTTGGAGCTAAAAAGCTGTAACGCTGCCAATTGTTTTCAGAATGCACAAGTCAGGCTTTTTGTACACATTTTAAAGAGGACCTACACAGGGTCTTTAAATGCTTTACATACTATCACATAGGCAGGATTTTAAATAAGGCAGCATTCCATAGCCTCGGTGCACAACATAGGGTGTATAAGAGCTTGTTAAATTTCCTAAGCAGTGCACTTATAAAATCCTGTGGTGCTCCTTTCCATTTGAAAATGGGAACCTAAGGTTACCTAACCATAATAATAATAAATACATATTGTGAATATGTAGTTCTTTAATACCATGCTTTTTTGTCCTGTTATAACTATTAATCGGGTACAAAGATATGTGGGGAGACTCCTTTAAAAATAGACTAATCGTTTTCACGGAACAGCTTTGAGGAAAAAGAAATGCTTGAATAATTAACGTGTTACAAAGGCGTTACACGCTGAAGCTCAGAACAGGTTGTTGATTCTACCAGGAAATAAAAAGTGAAATAGCTCTAATTAGGCTAACTAAAGCTCAAAGCTCCCCAAGGGATTTGGGGCACTCTGATCACAGTGCAGAAGTAATTGACTTCTACTCGCAGGGTCATTAGAGGAGATCAGCACCAGGCTTGTACCCTTTAACCCTTTTAAGTAATCAGAGGCTACACCCGAGCACCCATAAGCCTTTAAACAGAACGCCTCAACCGACAAAGAGGTGACAATCAGAACGGAAAAGGAGCAAGTTAACCGTGATTTAATCACGTCTTACACTCACTATTCACTCTTCCACCTGTCTAGATAGAAATTTCCTCGAATTATGGACACATGCTAATTAGTCAGATTTATACACAGTCATATCACCCACTAGGTTTTTTTTTTATCCGGAGTGCCAAGAGGAATCTATGTCAGGGTCACAGTTCACGGCCTAAACGCTAATCTTAGGGAAGGCGATGAAAAGGTTATCAGAGGTTAATCACAGATTGAAACGTTGCCCATATATTGAACTAAAATTATATAGTGAAGTGATTAATATTGCACGTAGAGTGCATTGCATCTGGGGACCAAAGTCGTTAATCAAACCCTAGATATTAAAACACACTTGTATGTAAACTTGGGAACTCAATCCTGACTATATTGAATATATTGGATCTACGGTGCTAAATACCGATGCCATTCACACCATGTGTAGCTCACTAATGGAGACAAAAAGGCAAACAATCCTTTTTTTGTATGAAGTACACAGTACATGGTGTAGAGCACATTTCAGTTTCATCTAGTGCACTTCTATGGAAGTTAAAAATCATCTAAGTTACAGCTCTCCTTATTTACCACTGTGAGACCCTGGCTAATTTTGAGGCTACCCAAAATGTTCTCATTGTGACCGTTTCAAGACGCATCACCTTTTTTTAAGCCTCTAAAACCAGACCGAATGTTCCTTACCTAGGTCATAAGTGTCAGGGTGTTTTTTCATCACGGTTCCACGGGATGTATATTAAACGTTTTGACCTCTAATTTTTAGCTTGTATAAAACGTTATGTTTGTAGTCGAGCAGGGAGCTGTTATCAGTCCGAGTAGCAAACACGAAAGTTCTCTGGATGGTCAACATTGATCCTTTAGGCCATTGGTTCATGAATAAAAGAGATGCTCGATGCTGCTGCAAACGACCTGAAATGGTTCTGTGTAGATCTTTTCTGTCTATAGGACTTAAACCCAATATTTAAGGCTCGGCCCAGACAGATGAGCCCAAACCCCGGTGTGAGTGATGTGTGTATCCTGCTAACTCCCAGTTAATGCGGCCATCATAACTGACAACACAAATGGTTAATGAAATAATAAAAAATATCAAGATTACTTTAATAGGTAAATAAAACAGGCCTATTAATGCTACTGATAAATTGAAAGTATGTAATAACACCGTAGTAATGCACGTGATTAAGGGATAATTGCTTGGTAGTAGGCAGGTCTTTTAAAGAATTATAATAGTTTCATTAATCTGGTTTTTGGGAACTCGTTGTTTACTAAAAAACAACTCTTTATGAAGTGCATATTAAATTCAATAAAATGTGCGAAATATTTCTAGTCATTTGTGATCTGTCTCTCAGCATTAGCACGCCTCGCGCCCCTCAGCACTGGCACGAGCTGGCCTTCTATTTTCACACACGAACCTAATTCGTAACTAGGACACTATTTATTGTTGATTTAAGTTATTTATTTTTAGGCTACTCTTTATATATCTACTGCTCTAGCACGCGGGTTTTAACTGTTTGTCCCGCGGAGCTGAAAGGCAGTAAAAGTGATGCGCGCGCCTGGCACTTGCCCCCGCGAGCGAGAGACATTTCGAGGTCGGCGTGTGGTAAATCTGGAAAAAAAAATCGTTGAACCTCAACTATTTTTCGTTTTACACATCAAGTAATGATTGTAACTCGATTTTTTTCGATGCGTAAACAATTAGGGGTCGTTAAAGATCAGATTTTGGGGGATATATGAAATATTTATGGAGGAGAAATACGTTATTTGGCGTATTTCCTTAAGTTTGTTCCACTTACACGACGTATGCTAAGGGAAATATATATGCTAATGGCGACAATTAGAAATTCGGTATAATGTTGATTTATTTAACGAACAAACACGTATCGTGTTTGACATGTTTTGCGCGTGCACCAATAAATTAATGTTACTGTTCAATCTTGTTTAAGGTAAAACTCAATTTTTTGGACCAGAAAGACGAAGAGTGTAGGTAGGTACATGCGTGCACCTGTACACACGGTTTCTGTGCAGTGAAACACAGGAATTAAACATCGCACTTAGTGCATTTTACACCTAATTAAAAACTGGTTATTAATAATCCGAATAATAGCACGTGCATGCTCAGAAAACGAAAGGTGGAAGAAGAGCTTCAGGAGAACAGTGCTTACGTTTGAAAGAACCGTTTTTAGTTACTCCATTAAAAAAACACAACTATTTTGTTTGCTTTTTTAAAGAAGTGAAGAATCCCAGCCACATCAGTGCTTACCATAAATAAGTATCACGAAACGAAATATTTCTTAAGGAACCAAGGATTTATTGTGGATCAATACGTCCAGGATATTATTTCTTTTACTTTAAATATTGGTAAGTGATACAGTATTTTGTACATCACTAAAATGTCACCCTAAAAGAAATACGTTCACATAACATTGAATATAGACTTAATATGTGACTGGTGTAAGTAAAGGAAATCGAATTCGATTCAAATCGATTCTTAAAACGTCTCAGAACTTGTAGTGCAAATGTTGTTTTTGGTAGAATGCACGTGACAAGCAGCATCATTTCCATTTGTTTTTTTGTTGATAATGCAACTATTTAATCTAGTAAACTACGGGTGTGTGGATCCCAAATTTATGAATGAGTTAATCTAGTTTATGTGCCATATGTTCATTGATTCGTTGTTATTGTAAATCTAGTTTATTGCCACTTCGGATTTTTACGTCATTACACGAAGCTGGAAATCCGTGAAGCATGAATGCAGGCTTGTGTGCATGAACAAGAATATGAGCCTAATAATAAACGTTTCTAAAGGGCGAAGCGTTTCTAGCAATAAAGAACAAACGAAATGTATTAATCGTAGCCTAAGTGGTTTTATCGGATGGAGTACAGAATAAATTCAGAGGTCTAGGCTATACAGCACTGCAAAACAATTAAATAAAAGAATACAAATAAAAAACACATTTTTAAAAAAGTCAGACTGGTCACATTATCAGCTTTTTGTGCACGAAAAGAGAGAGGGGAAAAAAACTAAATTGTTAATTAATTAAGCTTATTAATTTGTGAATGCTTGTATGGTTTGAAACCTGTATATTGTGATTATTACTATTGTGATAATTATTATTGTGCTTATTAATATTATTATTATTATTATTCTTAAAGTAACACAGGCTCGATCTCAAACACTTGACCCTGCGCAGCAGCTGGAGGTCCTGTGTTGCAAGCAAGCTTTAAAGTGCAAAACTCGTGCTGTCTTTACAATCAACCCAGCCGCGCATATTACATGAAACTATTTCTGCTCCATAAGTTAAAACACGCAGCGTGTCAAAGACCCCCCGCACGCAGACACAAGACATGCTGCAGCTTAAACGTACAAAACACAAAGATACAATAAAATAACACATTAAAAAAATAATAATAATAAATTACCCGCTGGAGGTGCGACGGGACGATCCGGTTTCCTTTGCAGAAAAGTTTAGTCTTCCCACGCAAAGAAAGTTGCATGCAGTCTTCTGCAAGTTCTCACACACACACACACACACACGCGCGCGCGCACACACACACACACACACACACTGTACGCA
>JAUZSU010166855.1:0-13429 GCA_034780255.1 Parotocinclus maculicauda | reverse complement strand
TAATCATCCAGCAGGCTAACCAAAACAATAGAATAGTTTTTCCCCCAGTAGCTCGAAAAATTGCTCGGGCGTCGTTATAGTAACACACCTGTTATACATCGTGTCACTAGATGTCGTATGAAACTACAGTACGCCTCAGAACTCTCTTCTGCTCTGTAAATTGCTGCAACTCTGTAGCGCAGGTTTAAAGACAACGCAGCAAATAATAAAAAAAAATCTTAATGTGTTTGCTTTACAGCTCGTATTGTATTGAAACCCCCGTATCGAAAAAAGATGAATATTATTATACTATTATTATTATATAATTGACGGGACAAAACACTTGTTCATACCATATGCAGTGAAATAAATGTAATTGTAGAACTGTATTTGTAGTAATTGTTAATTTTTTAGCTGGATTTTTCATACTGTCCCAACTTTTTTTCTAAAATGGGGTTGTATTGTAGGCTGTGATTATAGGAGCATACTGTTGGAGCATCTACAAACAAATAATAGTAATATCAATTGACAGTTTATAATTTTTTTAATCAGTTATCAAATAATTCCATCACATGACAATCAACAGTGACATTTTTGAGGCCCATAAAATATGTTTATTATATGGGGTAAACCTAAATATTGGACTTTTTATGTTTCTACTGTATATCCTTCACAACCACATGTTTTTTGATTTGGCATTACCAAAGCTTTCTTATTTAAAAACCACAAGTCTGCTTGTGTTTCTATTTTTTTTGCTATTGTAAAACATTATTCACACTATTATTCAAAAGTACTTGACTTTAGTCCTATTAATAATGCACACCATCACAAGCATCATCTAAATACATTAACACTAAAACTTAAAAATACTTTATATATAACCTTACACTTATTACCACTAAAAGACTGATTAATCTACAGTGTTTACCTGAATAAAAGTACAGTAATTGTGAGGTCCTATCTAAAAAAACACATTTTGCATAATGGTAACCATTGTTTTGGCAACATTATCATACAACAATAAACATAATGGGATTTTTAACGTGTGTGAGACTGTACTTAATCCTCATAGATTTTTCCTGTTTGATCTGTTTAAACATTGTCATTTTTAAACTTTTTATTCTCCATTCTGACTCTGAACAGTATTATTGAGTAACTGTTTACTCTGTCTTTTGGACCTGACACCTTCAAAAACTTTGCAGCTGTTTGTGCCTTACAACATTACCTAGTACTGATCCCAAATAATAAACCAAAGTTGAACTGGTATAAAAAATAAAAAATGTTCCTTAACACCCATTCTAAACTTTCTGTCACAATCACGAGTTGTTTCAAAATAATTTGTCCTTACATGACAGTATGTACAAAGAGGTACACAAAAAATGTTTTCTATTGTAACTGTACTACTCTCTAACTTACAGAAAACCACATCACCTCTGATTCCTAATGAACACACTCCTGATGAGGCCAAGCCCAGCATTGGAACAGCTGCACAGAAGACTGTGTCCAGCAATCCGAAAGTGGAGAAACCATCCAGTCCAAGAGACTCTTCCTCTAAAACGAGCCCTGCTCCCATTGCCGTGAAAGAATCAGCCCAATAGATCTGAAATTCTCTTCAGAAAATATGCACATTTGTAATGTCCAAAGGAGCGTAGGCTCTGAAACTCAGAGCTGCATCTATTCCTCAGTGTCCATGTGAAGTTGAAGGTCATAGCAGAGTGGGTGCCTTACTGCTGAAGGCTTCAAAATGCACCATGACACGCTATTTTTTTCTCCAAAATACTGCATGCCAAAAACATTCAGAGGAAAAACATCAACAATTGACTCTTTTGTTGATGGCATATCTGCTTTGCTGTCCTTCAAGCTCCATTTATGAATGGCTGTTCCGATTCTTCAGTGTTCCATCTGAACTGATGCATATGTCTGTACAACATGCAACTTTTTATTGTGCAGTAGCAATGGGTCCTATGCAACACACAACACAACATAAAAGTTAATACAACATAGCAGGTTTAGATTTGCCACCAATGCTTAAAGTGCAAGCCTGTAAATGTTCATTTTATATAAATGGCTAACAAGCACGATGTGGCCTATGTCATCTTCAAAATATATATCATAGTCAGCCAGGTCAGTGGGCTTTGTTTGGTAAAATGTACTTTTTTGTTTTCTTAATGTAATGTACAGGTCTAACCAGTGGCACTTTGTAAAGAGCTGTGGAGAGCATGAAAGCTTTACAAGTTTTTTTTAGATGTTTTTGTGGTAAAGGACATTTGCACACACAGCTGCTGTACACCAGAGAGCAATGTTTGTGTGTGTCAGGGTGAATAAGTTGGCCTGTTGTTGACAGATAATAGTAACAGTGCCTTATCTGAAAGTTGCACTATCTCAAGGCCATTTTCAGATAAAAGTTTCAATCTCCATTTCAAAATACCACCTGAATAGTTGTAGTTTTCTCACCCTAATGACATTTTGACAAGCAAAAAGGAAAAAAAACAGCTGAAAATCAAGAATTTAAGCCATGGTGTAAATGTACATAAATTAAATGGGAGAAGTTGTGAATATAAGAAGTGGAAGAATTTTCCTAATTCATCTGATGAGCATACTTTTCCACTGCAGCAGAATTAACGAGAGAGACCAGCCCACAGTGGCTTTCTTAATCACCATTACCATCATTCTCTTTTCTTTTATCTGTAGCCATGACTTGGCAACATTTGGGTGAGCAACAAAATTGCTTAGGTGCAATTGCTGAGCTGCATCTTACCATCAGCAGGACTAACAGCATGCATAGTAGATTAAATTTATTTCTTAAACTCACACTATGAGACAGTGTAGATAATCCTGGATCAGAGTGTCTTTCCAATGCCTGACCTAAAGAAACGAGTTAGAGGGATATAATATGCAAGTATTTATTATAGGGTTCCACATATGTAAATCAGGCTTGCTTGTGATCTGTGTGAGAGTCGTTTTCGTTGGTACATTTTGTTTGTTTGAAAACTAGAAAGTATGCATCTCTGTGTATGCTTAAGAAAATATTTAGTGCAAGAATGTTATTAGTGTACAGCAATGAAAGACATCCATTACCTTTTACTATATCCACAGTATCTCCAATATTTTTGATGTTTAAGATGTTTTCTTTGTTGTTGCTCAAGTGGTTCTTTAGCTCCCTGGACAAAAATGGGTCACACTGACCAATAGCAACACATGGATGTATGTAGCATAATGGTCAGATCTGAAGAAAAGGGTTAGAAAAATTATGTCACAGACTGGCAAAGTCTTTGAGTTTCTATAAGATTAACTTAACCTCAATCTCATAACCTCAATCTCATAAATAAGTATTTGGAACAGCGGGTACATGCTGGAAGATTAGGTGTCCAATCTGAATTAATCAGCTAGATTGGAAGATTGGGCTATGACAAGCTCATAACAACAGTGGAATCCTTGCTTTGCAGACTTGACTTTTTTCGTGAGCTTATATGATTACAATTTGAATTTCTGACCACTGTAATAAAGCAGAATATTGTGTATCTAAAGTGAAGAGAAGAGAAGTGTGAAATCAGTATTTTTTTTTTTTCTGAATGATTTTAGATGTACAATGTGAAATGATGACTGTAACTTCTACAGTGGTGCTTGAAAGTTGTGAACCTTAGAATGTTCCATATTTCTGCATAAATATGTATAAAACATCATCAGATTTTCATAAAAGTCCTTATATACAAAGTATATAAAACCTGTTAAACAAACAAGACAAAATATTATTATTAAGAAAAATAACAAATTTGTCATATCTGTAAGCGGCACATTAACTGGACCATGATGGGAAACCATTCTGGAGCAAGACAAACCAAAACTTTGCAGGTTTCACAGCAGGGATAAGATTCATATGCTAAAATGTAGTGTTAACTTTCTCTGCAGATGAAGCTTTAATTTCTGTCTTCTGGCTTATCCACATGTCATGTGATGGGCAGCAGTGTTGGAGGGAGGAGTTTTCCAACTCTACAATGCAAAACAGATCCCAAATGGAATGATGGTTGCTGGCTGTCAATGGCAGGTAAAGTAATGGGTGCTATGACAACACATTTTCTGGAAATCTGGAAATGGTAAAGTAAAGACTGCTCCCAACACCTCCAAACAGCTAGGTCAAAACAACCCAAATGCAGGCAAAATGACCATCAGTCCAATGATGTGCCACCTATCAAAGTATGTCAACTGGGCAAAATGTCTTCAAGTGCACCATAGAGCCACATGTAGCGACAACAATCTCTTATTAAGGTACTCTATAGAAAACGTGGCTTCCAAAAACCATTTTTAGGGCAACGGGAAAGCATTTTTATGCCCTTTTGTGGCACGACCCAGTGTCTAATCAGACCACACCTGTAATAATTTACATACTGTATCTGCCTGAACCATAACGGCATGCCGAGTTTTGCAGCAAACCAGCATTTCTATCTTGGTGCGTTGCTTTTTTTTTGTCAATAAATATATTTATGCAGAATATTTGAAATTTTAAGTGCTTTTTGTTTGGCCCATTTTGTTTATTTGAATGCTATAAAATATGCATCTTTATGTATTTTAAGACCTAAAATGTTTAGTGCAAGAATGTTATTAGTGTACAGTAATTAATGACTTCCATTACCTTTTAATATGTTCACAGTGTCTCCATGCTATTGCAATATACTTTGATGTTTAGTATGCTTTACTGATGACACACTTGGGATCATTAACATTAGCCAGTGTGAGTGAGTCCATTAGTTGCTTAGACGTTAACGTTCTGTTTTGTTTTTACCTTGTGGGCTTCTACAGTCCATGCTCTTGGAGTGATATTACTTGGATGACCAACTAATAACACTCCTTCCTAAGTTAGTGATATGACATTAATTAAGATTTTTGTAAAATTCACAAACATTTAAGCACCACTGTATGTTTATTTCTAATCATGCTGTGCTACATCACCTTAAAGTGGAGTGATGTAAGGAATGCTTGAACATGAATGCTTTGGGTTTATGAAGACTTTTGAATGTTAATGCCTGATTGTCCTTATGATTTTGGGTGGCTGTGTGCTTTTCAAGTCATTATGGTGTTTGTAGTACTTAGCACTTTGAACCTCCAGTCAAGAATTGCTGGAACAAGAAGATAAGAGAAGAGAAGATTTTGATGATACGTCAAAGAAAACCACTGATCAGTGACAACAGTACACCCACTGAAATGTGCACATTTAACTTAAAAAAATTAAATTGGTAATTGGCTTTTTCACCAAATTAGCACAGTCTGTTACTACAGAGAGTTGTATGAAGGACTAGGTTGTTGAATGATTGCACTGCACCACTCTTACTGGATTATGTGGTTGGTAAATGATTAGGCTTCAGTGGTAGACTGTACTCCAATGATTTAGATTTCAGTGGAGTGGTTTTTAATACAGTTATTAAAAGGAATAAAAGGATCACATTATCTATAACTCACCTCCATTCAATTTTAAAGCCAAGTTGCTGTAAAAGTTCATACGTACTGAAGATTATTAAGGTTAAGGTCTTCTCTAAATATAGGTTTACAGTGTATGAAATAGTAGATATATAGACATCAGCTAAATTATGTTAATGTTCACTTTCTTTGTATTAGCACTGTGATTATCTCATACTTTTCACTTATTTTTACATGCTAGATTATTGTGTATGTATTATGCCCATTAAATTATACAATGTCTTATAATTACACTTGTCCATGTATCATGATTGTTAACTAGACAAACCAGTTATGATACAATATCAGTAAATGGGTGAAAACTTAATAATTATGAATTGTGCAGTGCCCAATAATTGTTTAAGAAATAAAAATGCATTTAAAATTGGTTTTAATTTAACTTAATGTTTACTTTATTCTGGGCATATATAAAGTTACGCCCCACTTTAACTTTATGCGTTATGTTAATATGTGCGTTGATGCTTGCCGCTTCACCCATGGGACCCACGTTGAATCAGTGTAATATGGATAAAACCTGGGCATCTTGTTCTTCATATAAATCTAAAAATAGTCTCATAATATGTTGGTTGGTAAGTAATTAATTTAAAAATTCAAGGTCAGATCTATTGTTTACTTTTTACAGTGGAGCATTGGCTCAAAATATTTTTCATTGTATTATAAGGAAGAAAACTTTAGAGGAACATTGGACCTATACTTCTTGGACGGCTTAGATGATATACCATTCGGTGCATTCGGAAAATCTTCAGACCATTTCACTTTTTCTACATTTTGTTATGTTGGAGGATTATGCTGAAGAAAAAAAAAAAAAACGGTTTACCCCATCATTCTGCACTCCACAATGACAAAGTGAAAACATAATTTTAGTAATTTCTGCAAATTTATTGAAGGGAAAAACAAATATTAAGTATCTTTCACTGCAAATCATCTCAAGCAATTTTCATGTCTAACCAGGGCTCTGGCTTGGCCACTCAAGGGCATTCACATAGTTGTCCCTATGTCACTCCTGTTTTTTCTGGACTTTGGGTCATTGTCTTGTTGTAAAGTAAACCTTTGGCCAAGTCTGAGTACTCTGGATCAGATATTCATTAAGAATATCTCTATATTATTGCTGTGCAAGTTTTAGGTCACCCTAAGCTTGCTCAATTGGGATTGGCCTTATAAGATAATATAATATGGTAAAGCTAATTTGAGATAATGCTCCATTGTAAAAAAAAAGAAAAAAAAAGCACTGCATAAATAAATCTCTCTTGACTCGACTCATTTTGGGTGGCGAGATGCACTTACTTGCTCAGGTATTTAAAACCCATTTGGAGCAGTGTCTCTCGTCGCATCATAGTCCTACATTGGTACTTGTGTTGCACTTTGGGACTTGGCATGGCATTGGTAATGCTTCAGCACGAGGTATGGTAACTTCTCGCTGCACTTATTGTCATCTACTCTTTTTTGAGAGTTACTACAAGCTATCAGGAGTTGCTCTATGTTTTTAAGTGTCTTCCCTTTGTTTACACGAGCCCAGCTCGTCACAGTTATTCCAGCTGTGAGCTTTGAATCCGTTTAAATTTTGGGCACACTGACACGTGCCATGCCGAGTTTATTGACTGCACTTGAGCCCACCTATTTAAGCATGTCTAAGCGCTGTTCAGTGATCCACACCATAGCATGATTTGGAGGGGTCATACTAGTCAAATGAACCACGCTTTAATGGTCAATCACACCTGAGCATGGTACAAATTGCCTAGTGCGAGTCTACCCTTGGTCACCTCTCTTACAAAAGAACATTCTTTCCTGATAAACAGCTTTTTCAAAATTTTGAAGAGGAAAGGCATGTTTGAAATTGTCTTATAGAGTGCGTGTTTACCCGGTGGCTACTCTAGCCGGGGCATATCTCGAGTCAGCAGCCGACTAGAGTCAGGCTCAAGAGAGCGCAAGAGCACCGGACGCATATACCTTTAACGCACTACCGGGTAGCTGCTCTAAAGAGTGCAGAGGACGCCGAAGCGCCAGAGGGCGAGCGTGAGCTCTAACGTGCACGCAGCGCACGTTTGTATATATATACAAATAGTATATATATATATTGTCTACGAACCTGTCCTGGGTATAAATAAGGAATAACTGAGATAAATAAGGAATCACATTCATTTATATTCCTATGAGATTTTCCTTCTTTCTTTTTAAGATTAATCAGCCCTAACTTATTACTTGATTAATTGCTTGATTACGCTAAATTGGCCCAGTCTGAGTATATATGACTTGTGTTTCGATATAACCTTGAGTTATTAAAGTTTGTGTAGATTGTAATTTGGTAGATTGTCATTTTGTGTGGAAAAAGTTTCATTCAAAAAAGAACATTCAAACTTTATAATAGATGTACTTCACTTGGATTCAAACGCAAACAGATTCTGAAAAATCTTTTTTCAAAATTATGCAAACACCTGTCACAGTCTCATCACTTATGAACTCCAATTCCCAGCATGATTTACTCCCTCACTCTGATTTGCCAACCTTCTGATCACATGCACTGGTTTCCCATCAGCTGATCACTCACGCAGATATTTACACTGCATTCATCAAAGACTCCTGGTAAAGTTTCAATGTTTCCACTGAGCATGCATTACTTACTCTGTTATTGATCCTGTGCTTGATCCCTGCTCAGTTTTTATATGGTGTTTCTTGCCTAGTGTTTTGGACTGCATTGTAGGACTGATAGATCAGGTTCTTTTACTTTCAACTGTTGTTTCAAATGTTTTTTTTTATAGCTTTTTAAATCAGCGTTTGTCTCCTGTTTCTACCAGTCATGACAACACCAACTCCACAGTCTATAGAGGAATGCACAGATTAAAATGTTACCATTATAAATATTTATGTAGTTAGTTGCTCTGCATTAGTTTTATGTGTATTTCAATCTCTGTGATGTTTTATGTTTATCGCTGGAAACACCTCACTGTGGGTTGGAGAAATTGGAAAGTAAATATATAGTGGGTTCAGAAAAAAGCTGATTAAATATTCATGTGTGGGGGACTGATTAAAATAACCTGCTAGTGTGTCTGTGTGTGGTGGGGAAACATTATAAATGAAGGATACAGAAATAAACAGAACTGCTCAAGCATTATTTTTTGTTATTTTCTTCTGTTTCTTTATTCATACTGTTTTATACTTGTAATATAACAATGCTCCTGTACTTGCAGTGAATTTGATTCTGTATCAGTTCTGCAGCAAGATGTTATATTGTTTAATTGGCACATGGCTTCCATTTAGCACTTGTGCATTAGTAGTATTATTGATGTTGGGCAATAAGCTCTGGACCACATAATTTCATTTCACACCAAAGCTGCTGGGTGTAGTTGAGGTTAGGGTTCTGTGAAGACATTTACAGTTTAGCAGATGACCTTTTCCAAAGCAACTTGAATAAGACTAAGATTGTGTACTGGTGTTGGCCAGTAAGTTTACAGCAGGTTTTTACCATTAGTTTAGGTCAGGGCTTGTGTGACTAAAATAACAATGATCACTAATTAGATCCAAATATGTCCAAATAGATCCAAATAGGTCCACAAAACTTTGACTTTGTCATAATTTGATAAATGTGTTTGTATATTTGTATGCTTTTGTATGATACACTGTCTGTGCACACTGTTTCAAAAACCCATCTTTAAAGTGTTCAGGAACAAGGAATGAATTAAACTGTCAAGTGATTTAGTGGGCCCATTGTCAGCTCTAATGGCACATCAGTTATTGCTTTATATTCGTTTCTAATTCTTTGTAACTATTGTTCTCTCCTCTATTAGTCCATTTAGACATCAGTGTTGTTCATACTCCATTGTCATTTAGCCTCAGAAGATAGCAGCAGCTCTTAGTATCTTAGCATTATTTAAAAAAAAAATTCTTAGTTTTGTTATTGTGTTTTAAAATTATAAAAGTTGCCATGGTTGAGAGAAGTTGTGTTTTTGAAGAAATACAGTTTGGCTTGAGACTTATGAAAGATATTCAGAATGAAACTGTTTTATGTCTGGACTCTCAGGCTCCGTGGTGCTTCTCTCACAATGTTTTCTTTAAGCACTGGCAACAAAACATAAAACATGATTTCATATACAGTGTTCTGTTAAAAGTAGTTTTAAATACTAAGACAAAGGATTATATTTGTCATAATCCCAGATGGAGCATTCTGGGTCCTTTCTGTATGGTGTCCTCCTTGTTCTTTCTGTCTGGATGTCCTTTCTGTGTTCACATGGCTTTACTTTAGATGCTCTGGTTTCCTTCCACATTCCAAAGAGATATAATTTAGGCAAATTGAAGATACTAAATTGCCTATGACTGTGTTTGATTTTGAACTTCTACTGATGAAATGTGTGTTTCGAACTCACATTTTGTAACCTTTTTCCTGAATATAGTCGTGTGTTGTGACATTAAATTAATCAAAGAAACATAAATAGGTAGTTGTAAAATTAACAACAACAATGAAAGTAACAATACTAATATTTCTTCTTCTTCTTCTTCTTCTTCTTCTCCATCTTCTTCTGATTCTTCTTCTTCTTCATCTTCTACTAGCATCAGATTTGTTTGTTTATCATCCCACTTTATTTCCTTTCATCCACAGCACCCTCTCACTTTCTCTCACTCTCTCCTTAAACCATGTTTATCATTCATTGTTTGTCCTTTTCTCTCTTCGTGTCTCTTTATTCTTTATCCTGCTTTCTCTTTATTCATAGTCTTCCAATATGTATATTTTTCATTCTTATAAACACCATGTGCACATTTAAGCTGACCTATAAAATCTATGTTTCCATGCACATTTCTTCACAGTACACCATGTAGTACTTTCATTTGTCTTTCCATGTGCTAAACCTCTTCACTCTTCACAGGCTGTAATTTAACACATCACATTGACATTCAGATTTATTACAGCGCAATTTCAAATTACTCCCACACATCTGCTCATGTTAATGTTAAACTGCATTTAGCCATGCTTAATCTTATGCAGGCACCTTGGTTATGCATCCTCAGACAATTCTGCCAATTCTGTGGTAAATTTGGTCTAAATAAGCAATAATACCTTCTTCACTGTGCCTTCCACACGGGAAATGAGGAAGATTCTGACTATATGTCTGCCTAAAAATGATGCCAACCTAGACTGCCTCCTCCTGAATGGAGCACTATATTCAATCATCTCCCAGTTGTATGCAGCTAAGTTTTCATTTACAATACTCTGCAAACTGTAAAAGGACATTCATTTATTTATTAAATTGTCAGGCCCCACTGCCATTAAGTATAAGCAGTTCATTTGTCAGTGTCAGATAAAAGCAGAAAATTACACAGACTTCTCCAGCACAAAGTATCTGTATGTAATGTGTCAACTCTTTACGTTATGCAACATATTGCCACTTAAATCATGTCTACAATCATCAATCAAGCCTGAACAAGAACAAACATTTTATTGAAAGCAAAGTAATTACTCCATGCATACTGTTGGGTAGATTAAGAGTTACTTATCAAATAAAGAAGCTGCTACTGTTCTTGAAATAATCGACTGGCAGACCTAGATCCCTGACTTCAACATCACTGAATGTGTTTGAGAATGGCTTGAAATAGAAAATAGAAACAATTTTAAGAGTGGTTTTTGAGGTGTTTACACGAAGCATACAAACTTTGGTAATTTCTTTCTGTTGTACCTACAGCACCACCAGGATAAAGGGCATCATAAGAAATTCACCTATTGCCTCATGAACTCCATAAAACACCTGGCCCTTTTAAATCAAAATCTGTCTGCCTCTGTGAAGAAACTAAAAATGGGTCATCATAAGATCATCCAGCAAGGCAGTGATGTAAAATCCAGAATAACAGAAAAATAGACTGAACACAAAATCAAGCTTCTGTCATGCCCAGTTCCCTGACCTAAACAACCCTGTGGGGTAAGTTAAAGTGAATGACCCTGTACAATGTGTAAAGACTTTGAGGAGTGATCTTATGAACTTATAAGATTTAATGTTGTTGTATTAGCAAATCAAAGTATTTAAACTATGGCATATTTAAAGCAGGGCTGCCATGGCACATATGGCACATTTATTGATGATGGATTTCTTTCAGAATTAATTTCCTTTTGATTTTTTAGTCCCCAAATGAGCCAGAGGAGACAAAAACAAGCTACAAGAAAGTATAAAATACAATAAAATCAATATGGAATTATCTCACCATTCTAGTACTGAAATTCAATGCATTCATGGATTTTTATTTGTAATATCTAGTATTTAGCAGGACTTCATGTACATTATACAATAATGTTAATTGACCAATTAAATGCCTAATAGTTTGGTTTATAGTGAACAATACGGCCATATGGTTGAAAGTAATGCTGATGCCACAAGGCTGCAGGACCTGCATGATGCACAAAAAAGAAGCAACTATCTACATCTATATACAGCTTTTTAGATTTTAAAACTATGTCATACAATTTGCTTTTATAAACAAATTTGTACTTTATACATTATTGAAAGCAACAGAAAAGCAATATTCAGGTCACCAATATGGCAGCATTATTGTAAACTAATATCGCTGTATATCTCTGAAAGTGTGGCCACTGATGCCGATAGCATAATAATGTTAATTAATCTAATAACCACAATCTTCTTGTCAGTAAGAAGCTACACTTTGGGGTAACATAGTGAATAATTATAAGACCAGTTAGTGAAGAAACTCACTTTATTACAGCAGGGCATATATTTATATTTTCATTTACATTCATGTTTGTACAGGAAAAAAATTACTTTTGAGTAAGCATTTGAGAGAGAGAGAAGCATATAAGACTCCTGAGCTTCTATAATCCAAATATTGTATCTCCAAGCCATGCCATTTTCACACAACAGAGTTTAACTATATAGTACCAAACAAGGTTTAACCATATATAAGTTCTAAAATCAATAACCACATTTATATTTTTTCAGACAGATATCCTTCTTTAAAACAGTTTAAAAGTGAATAGTTAAATTATAAAGTTCACTGCATAATCAGACATTACTTCATTGTATTAATTCTTGACTTGGTCCTGGTGTTATCTTGGAGTCAACAAAGGCAGTCCCAGTACAAAATTTAAATACCAATTTGGAAAGATTATAAAATATTAATTGAACCTGGTAAGGAATTCTGGGATACATATGTCTTGAATGTAAAACGGAGGAACTAGTTCAGTAAAAAGGATGCTGTTGAACCAGTGTGATAATATTTTGATACTATAGCTCTGTGCTTCAGGGGTGGAAGATGAAAGAGAACAAATAAATGCTTTTTACAGATAATTTTTAAATACAGTGAAAGAATGCAAAAAACATAAAATCTGTATATGCAAGTAATGTAGTATAGATTTAAAGACCTGGAAATATATAAATGGGTATGACCAGTTATGACTAAAAATAAACTGTGAATGTAACAATGACAAATAGGGACAAAACGTTATTAAAATATTGTACAGTACGGCAAACATTGGGAACTTGCATATAATATCAAATAAGATAAGATAAGATACGATAAGATAATCTATTACTGAGGAACCTTGCTGATAGTGGTGCCTGCAGTAAGAAGTGTAAAATAATACAAATAAAAAGAGTTTCACTATTTACACGCAATTTCACTGTTTACATGTATTACTATCCAAAAGCTACAAACAGACAGCATTTTGTCAGTGAGCACTGTGATAAGCATGTGTGATGGCAGCATGTCAAAACATATAGTTGTTACCTAAATATAAGTGACGGTTTGTTGGCAGAAATAAATGGTTCATGGCGTCAAACTGGCATTACCTCTAGATTTATAGGAAAACCAGAGCATCTCTCACACTTGAAGTTCAGCTGCAGAAATATTTGGTGATCTAAACACAACGCTTAATTAGTTTAATTTATACAGCATACATCATTACATATAGTGCATCCGGAAAGTATTCACAGCGCTTCACTTTTTCCACATTTTGTTATGTTACAGCCTTATTCCAAATTGTATT
>JAUZSU010166844.1:0-13429 GCA_034780255.1 Parotocinclus maculicauda | reverse complement strand
ACATATGTCAGACCACACACCCACATGGCATAAACCAACAATTTGCTGGAGCACATCCAATATAAACTACTTCAACAAATGATTTATGCGCCTCCTAAAAATAAATTAACCTCTGGGGATAAAATAAATACACACTCTACTGTCTTTTGTCTATTTAGTTAATGTCATAAATTTCAGATGTCCAACCATGCTTTCATCAAGTTTGCCAACTAGGGCAGGCCAGGTACAATGATTGTTGTCCCAGTGATACCTGGAGCCCTGTGTCACAATAAATAACGCAAAGCACTATAGTTTAATGGAGTAGAAGAAAAATGTAGAATTACAGCAGGTTTTAAATATACAGCGGTGCTTGAACTCTTTTCTACACCTCTGCGTAACCAAAACTAGAACAGCACCATCTTACCTAAAGGTTCTAATCAAACCATGCTTTGTACCTAGTACACTACAATACACAAGCTTGGCTCGACTAGATCATCCACTCAAGATAAAGAAAGACAAGCATCAAGACTCTTCTCTGTCCTGGCATTCAGGTGATGGAATGGACTTCCACTAAGTCAGTCTTCAAGCAGCAACTAAAGATTCACATCTTCACTAAGCACTTAAGTGCAGACTGGAACTGCAATTGAATATTAAAATAAAGTTTTGTTTATTTGTCATCAGATCCTAGTAGGTTCTGGTTGGATTGTGTTCTTTAACTGCTGCTTATTTGTATCAGTCTGAGGTTTTGTCTACTAAGAAGACTACAAAGTACTTTTGTAAGTCGCTTTGGATAAGGACGTCAGCTAAATGCTGTAAACAAGACTGAAAGTTTACTAAATGCTGTAAATGATTCAGGTCCATTCAAAACATTTTTATTCGATTAATGCCAGGATTTTTACTTGACCATTGCAAAACTTTATTCCTGTTCTTCTATTTTGTGTTAAAATAACTTTTGAGTTGGTCACTTTCTTGCTGCATGACCCATGTCCTCTGAAGAATCAATTCACAAACAGATTTCCTGACTTTTTCCTTAAATTGATGGTATAATACAGAATTAATATCCAGTCAGAATTATGTCTCAGTGCTTTTTACAATAAAGTATTGTCTTAAAGCAGTGTTACAATTTTAGATTATATATAAAATTATATATACATATTCTAGTAGATATATAAGTTATAAGGCCAATTGAGCAAGGCTAGGGAAATAGAGGCAAGGAAAAATTCCCTCAACAAAAACAATCCCATCCTCCTTGGGTGGCTTTGATGATATCTGTAAGAATTAATTTGTTTATCTAAGTAATAAGTGGGGGCTGGAGCAGTTGTATGAAGAACAGCTCAGCTGAAGCTCAAATGACGTACAAATAAAAGATGAAGTACTACAAAAGTGAACAGGATAGAAGCTATATAATACTCTTGGAATTGTCCAGAAGAAAAGAGACATTGGGCCATTCAAACCGTTAAATAGCTCATTCAACAACAGGGAGCAAGGTCACTGATAATTTGGCATACGATTTTGCCAGACACCCTGCAGCTGATGACCTGAAATGGACTGCACATATGTAGATTTGAATCAAGGGATGTGAATAACATAAGGCAGAACATTTATAAGGCAAGAGCTTTATACAACTCCAAAAAGTTGGGACTATACAGAATTTTTTTTTAACTGACAGTGTTTCTTACATTTACTTTGAATTTTATTAAATTGCACACAGTATGAACCTGAGATTTTTTTCTGGTCAATTTTATTTCATGTTAAAACACATCCATCACTGCACTTCAGGCCTGCAACACACACACACACACACACACACACACACACACACACACACACACACACACACAAACAAACACACACACAGCAAAACAAAAAAACCTTTGAGATGGGGACGATTTGGGGCCAATCCTTTTTAACTAACACAAAGACAAAATATTTAATGTTAAAATGGATAAACTTTATTGTTTTTTGCAAATATTCAATCATTTGGAATCTGATGCGTGCAGCAACATGTTCTTAAGAAGTTGGGCAGGGGCATGTTAACCACTGTGTTACATCACCTTTTCTTTTAACAACATTCAACAAGGGAACAATTTAGGGAAGTAATACAATAAGATTTTAAAAAATGAGTCATGACTTTTATGAATTGGTACAAAAGCAAGATCCAAAAAAGGGTCTTTGAGTAGCAGAGGTGGGGCAGATGATCCCAGTTTGTTAGCAAATGTGTGAGAAGATTATTGAAAAGCTTAAAAACATGGAAAAGGATTTACTAATTTCTTCTTGTACCACACACAGATCAGTATCTCAGATCAAAAACCAAAAAGGACCATCTAGATTCTTATCACAATAAATTCCAAGCGACTGTCATGGAATGCGGCTGCGTCAGTGCCCTTCGCAAAGGTAACTGTGGAGCATTCATGCATTTTTTCAACAAAACGATGCAATTAGAAAATTATAGGACTGAAATATGCAAATCCTGTATTCTCAAAGCATGTCCTGGATGCTGCTTTTGTACCAAATCATGATTACAATCACCTGTATACATTACCTGTTTGAAATCAAGTCATTATTTAGTTTTATTATATCATTACTCTGTAAATTGCCAACTTTTTGGAATGTGTTGCAGGACTGAAATGCAGGAATGGAAGTTGTGAACTAATAACAAATTGCCAGACAAAAGATGAAATCTTGTGTTGAATGAATGATGATGATAAATCTTGTTTATAGTGTTCATATTTTCTGAAATGAGATAAAAGTCAAAGTAAATGTAAGGTACGCTGCATTTTTTTTTCTGATCGGTGGCTGTATTTAAGCTGCTACAGGGATCCAGTGGCGTTACATGAGAATCCTGGGCAGCATTGTAAGTACAGCAATGGAACATGTAAAGCAGACCAGCAAGCAAAACGCTGCAGTATTCACGTGTGGAAATGATGAGAGCCAGTATGAAAATCTGAGTAGTTTCTGTGGTAAGAAAGGGCACATTCTTTTGATGTTGTGTAAAAAAATTCTGCAAGGTCTGGTGGTTTATAGAATGTGGTCAGAAATATTCATGTCCCATAGGAAAATGTTAGTGCTCAATGGTTGCACTTTCATATCTCAGGAGACTTAGAAATTCTTCTTTATCTCTCATTTACGTAACAAATGTTCAGCTTAAAGAAGTATACCATTGTCACCACCACTCTACCATGTTGTCTTCTGGAAAACACTACAGGTCCATCATATTACCTTATCCCAGCTATTAGTGTACAACAGAATGTAAATGGTAAAATACAATAATGTAATGTTCATTGCATTCAGTACGTATTATATGACATCATATGTATAATAAGAATGTATGGGTATATATCGGTTAATGAACTGAAATTCTTCTTTGGTTTGACTGATTAATGCTCAATGTATGAACAGTATGTTGTAATGTTTATTTCTAAGTGGATATTTGTAGTATACTTATGTGATTATCCTGGTTCTGGCACCAGTGGGTACTGCACTTTAAGGTAGTTGTACTACTGTGCAGTGGCAATAAGAGCATTCTTTCCTATAGGTGCAGTTTACACCTATCAGCTGAAAAGATCCCCGGTTCGAGTTCTAGCCTAGACTCCGCCTGTGTGGAGTCTGTATTTTATGTTTTTGTCTGTGTGGATTTCCTATAGGTCTGCTGTCGAAGACCTATTAATTCAACTGGTGTCGCTAAAGTGTCCCAGTATGAATGAATAAGTGGGTGAGTGATTCTTCCTTGTACCCTGTATTGCTGGATAGTCCCTTGAAATGTTGGATAACAGGATGAGGGTAGCAAAGGAAAATGTAATTCAATTTAGGGAAAAGTTCTTATAAGCAATAACAAGCCAGATTAAACGATATAATCGTTGGTCTTGCATACAATTTGAAATGGTTATCTTTTAAAGCTGTACCCAGCATGATGTTATCGGTAAACAAGGTGAAACATTTTGTCTATTTTGTCTGGTTGAAACTGAAAGTTTTACTATACTGTTTTACAAGTCACATATATTTTTATGCTAGAGTGTGTCACAACACATGACAGTGTCAAAACACACAAGTATTGATTTAAGTATGAACTATACTAATTTCTATTTGGCCTCTGAAGTATTGGAACTGGATGTTGGAGTAATGGAAGAATGTTGCATGTACAACGCCAATTCCAATTAATTTGGGACGTCGTATAAAACATAAATAGACACAGAATACGATGATTTGCCAATCCTTTTCAACTAAGACAAAGACAAAATATTTAATGTTGAATGGATAAACTTTATTGTTTTTTGCAAATATTCAAAAATTGATGCCTGCAACACGTTTCAAAAGGTTGGGCAGGGGCATGTTTACCACTGTGTTACATCACCTTTTCTTTTAACAACATTCAACAAGTGTTTGGGAACTTGGGAATTAGTGCCCGTTTTTGCTTAACATACAACTTCAGTTGCTCAACAGTCTGTCGTATTTTGTGCTTCATAATGCGCTACACATTTTTAATGGTAGACAGTTCTGGACTGCAGGCGGGACAGTCTAGTACCTGCACTTTTTTAGTACGAAGCCATGCTGTTGTAACATGTGCAGAATGTGGCTTGGCATTGTCTTGCTAAAATAAGCAGGGACGTCCCTGAAAAAGACATGACGTGGATGGCAGAATATGTTGCTTCAAAACCTGTATGTACCTTTCAGCATTAATGGTGCCTTCACAGATGTGAAAGTTGCCCATGCCATGGGCACTAACACACCCCCATACTATCAGAGATGCTGACGGTTTCTGGATGTTGTTGATGCTTTGGAATTGCATGATAGAATTTTAACTTGCACTTGTAGATGGAGCAATAAACTGTGTTCATTGACAGTAGTTTCCTGAAGTGTTCCTGAGCCCATGTGGTAATATCTATTACAGAATGATGTTGGTTTTTAATACAGTGTCGCCTGAGGGATCGGCGGTCACGGGCATCCAATGTTGGTTTTTGGCCTTGCAGCTTACTTGTAGAGATTTCTCCAAACTCTCTGAATTTCTTAATGATATTATGGACTGTAGACTGTAGATGTAGACCAAATTCCTTGCAACTAAGCAATGAGAAACGTTGTTCTTAAGCTGTTAGACTGTTGGACGCAGTTGTTCACAAAGTGGTGAACCTCGCCCCATCCTTGCTTGTGAATGACTCAGCCTTTCGGGGATGTGCCCTTTATACCCAATCATGACAAACACCTGTTTACAATTAACCTGTTCACCTGTGGAATGTTTCAAACTGTTTTTAATTATTCCTCAACTTTCCCAGTCTTTTGTTATCCCTAATCCCAACTTTTTTGGAACATGGTGAAGGCATCAAATTCAAAATATAGGCAGTAAGAATATTTACAAAAAACAATAAAGCTTATCTATTTGAACATTAAATATGCTGTCAGTGTAGTGTATTCAACTGAATAAATAAAAGAATTTGCAAATCATTGTATTTTTTAAAATTTATGTTTTACACAATGTCCCAACGTCATTGTAATTGAGGTTGTATCAATTCAAGTCAATTCAAAATGTAATTCAAATTTATTTATATAGCGCTTTTTACAATGGTGCATTGTCTCAACATCATATCACATCATATGGATGGCCACATATGTGTACTTCAGTTTCCTTGGAAATTGGTGCTCGTAGAAGCATTTTGAGGAGGGGGAAACATTGGTTTCTGGTATTCATTTGGACATCAAATATCAGTGCATTATTTTTACGCCAACCACAATTACTGACACATAGGTATTGTAGACCAACATAACTTGGTAAAGCACTTTTGGTTTTCCAAAATAATAAGGCATTCTAGTTTATGAACCATTATCCTTCCTAAGCCTTCTTCCTAAACGAAAGTTCTTACTCAACAGAAATGCAACACAGAAAAGTAAAAACTTATGACTCCACATTATATCTTTTATATCCACAAATGACTTAACAGGGTGTGCCCAACAAGTTTGGTCCTGAGTACACTGAAGCAGTACAATCTGAGCAGGAAGTCTTTTTTTCTGCAAGTGCAAACAGTGACATGTTAATACCCCCAGTAGTAACAGACAAATGGCTACAAGAAATTCTTAAATATTAAATAGCACCACTGTAAAAATGCTTTATGAAGCGTATTACAATCCTGTTGAACAGCACTTGTCTGGAATATTTTACCTGTATATCTGGTAAGTGTTATAATCCTCCTGGATGAAAGAAAAGATTCTATTTTTTTTAATTACAGGTTTATGCTTTCATTTCACTAATCTAGCCTACAATACCTTTTGTGTTTGTTTGCAAAGAAGGGCAGTTGTTTGCTCATCTGGCCTTGTAACAATGTTGTAACACACACTAAAGACCTAAAGACTATGGACAGCTAGCAAAGGGTAACATTTTGTACTGTATCAATAACAAAACCAAAGTTCATTTTAGTTGTTATAAAACTGAGATATAAGTTAGCCACTTAATTACATTATGTTCAGTTTGACTTACTATTAGGGATATGCAGCTTGGCCAGGATATACACACAACATGAACTTGCAACTTCTTAGAAGCACAATATATCCCACTCATCAAGTCTGAAAAAGCAATGAAACTAGTTCTGTTATTGTCAATAGGCCTATTATGGAGCCTATTGTTTATGTCATGACTGATCTCAGTGTGGGATAAAATGTAGAAAAGGGCAAATGTAGAAGAACAGGGGTCCCCTTTAAGCTGGCCTTTGAAGGGTTTCCATGCCTTTCCTTAATGATTTGAGCACATGGCTCAGAAAGTCTATTTTCTTATAAACTTAGGGAGAGGGTTTTTCAGCCATTCCCTGTAACAGCCCTTATCAACTCTGACACTATTCAAATCACTATCTATTCTAATCTATCTAGATTTTGCCTGAGCCAGTGTACTATAACCAACGAATTCACAAAACCCAAACGTGAAGGCCGCTATTATCTTGGAATTTGTAAGTCATGGTTTTATGTCCTTTTTGACCCTTAAGTGTTTGTAAGAGCTACTCACTGCACAGTTAAATATTTCCAGAACATGTTCTTATACTAAATTTCTGCACATAATGTTTTCTTGTCATAAAAAGGCCACATAAACTTTCTAGAGGTATTTAACCTACATTGTTAAAGAAAAACAATCTCCTGTATGTAAGTAATTCATTCTAAAATGCTTTATGGCTGCTCATTAGGAAAACCTGCTTAGCACGCACATACAGCTGGAAATTTTCACATAGCCAACTTCAGAAGCAATGTATAAAAACACAATATGCATGTATTCCAAAAAAAATAAAAATAAGCCTGCTTATATGCTGACTCGGCTCGTCCCATTTTCATCATCTCTATCTAGCGACCTTTTTATGGCTATAGGGAATGATGTCTCTTGAAAAGAGTCTGTGTTTATCAGATAACCCCAAGGTCTGTGTATAGTCTGGCCGAATAAGTAAAAAAAGAATTCAGTGCCTTCTGTTCTCTGTTCTATAAACCGTTAAATTAACAAAACAGTTAATGTTGTTGGCCTTGTCTTCTTGTCCTTAATGGGTCCATTGGTCTTAATCAGGTTAGAGAAGCACAGATGTGCATGTGCACTCAATCGGTCAGTATGTTGAGCTCTGTGACCTTATAGCCCTTTGCATGAGCTGTGTATCAGAAACATTAGGATCTGGAAAAAGAGCTAATAAGGGAAAGAATGAAATGTGAGTCATGACACAGTTTCAAATTTCAAGTTGTATTACCATATGTGAGAAATGCAGTAAACAATCAAACACAATGAAATTATTGTCCAAAGAAATTATTGTACAATAAAAAAGTTATTACAGGGGCAATTTAAAGCTAGTAATGTCCAAAAGCCAGGGTCTGTCATGGTATGGGGCTGTGTCAATGAGCTTGGTATGGGTCATTTACACGTCTATGATGGCAGCATTAATAGAAGAGAAAATTTAAATTTTAAAGCAACATTTTCTGTCCTCAAGATGTCATAATTTTCCAGGGACATTCATGCATTTTTCAACTAGACAAAGCAAAACCTCATCCTGCACACATTAGAAATGCATGAATGTGGAAGAAGAGGGTATGGATACTGGATGCCTGCACTCCTGACCTGTTCCCAATAGAGAATGTGTTGAGAATTTTGAAACAAAACATGTGACAAAGACGACCTGCATGTACTAAGATGAGTTTTCAGGAAAAATGGGACAACATAACACCTGAAACACTAAGTCACTTTGTATCCTCTGTTGCAAAACGTCTTTTAGGTGTGGTGAAAAGGAACTGCATCATTACAAAATGCTTTGCTGTTTTTACTTTTTTAATGTATTGCAGGCTAATATCTATTAACAAATAAAATTAAGCTGACCAGACAAAACATTAAATATCTTGGGTTCATAATATTTGCAAAGGAATACAAGCATGAGTAAATGTAAGAAACACTATGTAGGGTTGTAGAAGCCAGATATCTTTAGCTGTCTGGTTGCTTAACTACATGGTGATGCATCTGGTCAATACACTTTCATTAGAATTAATATTACTGTGCTTTTTTGAGGATATGTCTCTGAAATTTACTGCTTTTGTTGCTGTTGTTGCCAGTCCTCACTGACTGCAGCGTGTCTGACACCCAATTGCAATGAATGCCAGTCTGACATAAGTATTTACCTTGTCCTTTTGTGACAGGGTAGTATGAATTGCAGTAGGGATAGTGTTGTCTACTGATCAGTTGTAATGATATGCAAACTGTAATATATCTGTAGTGGCAGAAAAGATTTCTTTTATAAAATCGTTTTTAAATAATAAAACAAAATAGCTGAGGTGGAAAGTGGTAGATCAAAAATGTTCATAAAAATCTGATGTGCACATTACTTTAGGACACATGGTGGAATTTTATCTATGACAAAGGCTTTATGTCCATTTGAGTCTTTTTTAATGATTTGCATGAGTGTAGCCTAATCTGTGATTCTGTGGTGATAGAAAACAATGTATTGTCTTTTGGCAAGATTTATGGATTTACTCAAGTCATATTTGGATTAACATTGTTAAACCAATGTTTTGGCTGTTGTGAGGAAATACAGAAGTCCACACGAAAGCTGTTATTATCCGTGACAGAGTCAGCATGTCAATCTAAATTATCAGAGTGAGTCTCAAAGACAGACAAATCAATTTTATCGAAAAGGTCATGATTCATATTCCAGCATTAAACTGCTGCTGGTATCATATTCTAAAACTGCAAGTAAAGTATTATAACTAAAATGTACAAAAGTAAATTAAGTTGTAAACATAACATTCTTAAAATACAATTTATATAATCTGGGTGTACATGAACATGACAATGTAACAAATTAAATTATGATTGATTAAAGAATTAATCAAATTAAAGAATGATTATTTGAAAAGTCACATGATGGTTAATTGCTATAAATTCTATAATTGCTAGAAAACTTTCCTGTTTTAAAATTTCAGGTCATCAAGGCCACTGAGAAACTGACTCTGATGTTTTAAATATCAAGTTTGGGTAAAATAGTAAATAGTTAGTTATATTTATATTGAATAGTTATAGTTAATAACTATATTTACAATATTTTGTCTTGGTAGTAACAGTCTGACTCAGGTGTGTTCTGTGTGACTTTTGATTTGTGTTCTAAATACACTGCTAACAAAAATTTCCTCTTAAAATATCCATTTTTATAAAAATGCCCTGTGGGCAAATGCTACATGTTACAGCCAGGATAAAGCTAACAGAACTTTCTACAGTAATATCATATGGTCATGCTGTGTCATGATATTGGGATGCTTTGCCTCTTCAGGATCTTGCTGACTTGCTCAAATTGACTGAACTATAAATTCTGAACTCAACCAGAAAATCCTGAAGAAGAATATCTAGTAATCTTATAATATCTAGTCAATGGACACTGATTGTTGTGTTGGTTATGCACCATGTGATATGATATCGATCAGTTCAGTTAGGTAGTGGGGGTGGGGGGAGTGCGGTTGGTTGGAGTTTCGTTTTATTAAACAGCTTCAGCTGCTTTGGTGTTAATGCACTAGGCAAAGAAACGATTCCCAAAACATGCATTGTTTAATAGCTGACCTTTTTCCCCCTCCACATCTTTTCTGGGTGATTTTGCACACGTTGGCTAGAGTAGGTGTCACTACGAGTAGCGTGCTGCAGTACCTGATATCAGTTCTGAAGAGCACTGCCAGAGCTCTTCAGAATTACCTCCAAGAAACCAGACGCTTGCATGTGGTGTTTTTGGAAAAAATTCGGCAGTAGGAGGTAACCCAACGACACTGCTTTTGTTTTGGTGTAGCTTGCAAAAGGTTGAGAACTTCTGGAATAATAATATACACCATTGTTTGCGTATTAACTATATATATACTAACTATAAACTACATCTACCAAAGCCCCAATAGCATGATTTGCTAGCAATTATACTGTAAAATGAATTTGTTGTGAATTTCTGAAATATTTTATATTATACAAGACTGAATGAGAATACCTGGCCGTTCTTGCTGACTTCCATAAGCCATAACTGGAGATTAGTAAATAGTCTGTTAAAATTGACAATACCATGGATCGGAATAAGTGGCACTTTGAAGCACTAGTATTAGTGTTGACAAAAAATAAACAATTATAACTAATAACAGTACATGATAAAGCTACACTGGGAACATATTAAAAGTGTATCCACATTTGCTCTGTACTCATCATTTTTGGAAGCCTTTTAGATTTTAGAATTAACAGAAGTACAGAGGTAAAACATTTTCACTTTGCCTCTGCATGCTGGATATCAGTTTTTGGACAACATTTGCCCAGACGTGGGGAGTTTCCCAGTCATGGACCAGAAATTTATTTCAGTGTTTTGTTCACCGAGCCACGTGGTTATCACTTTTGCCCTGTGCCATTGTGCTCCATCATGCTGGAAAAAGCATTGTGCATCTCCAAATTGCTCCTGGATCGCTGGGAGAAGTTGCTCTTAAAAGAGATTTCGATACCATTCCTTTTTCATAGCAGTGTTCTTGGGCATAATTTTGAGCAAACCCAAGATGCAACCTAAATATACTGTAAATGGACTTAAGGGTTGCTTTACTTTTGGCATGGCACAGAACTCACGGTGGTGCTCATCTTTTCTTCTCTGGACAATCATTTTTCCAGATGTCCCAAACAGTCCGATGGGGGCTTCATCAGAGGAAATGACTTTACCTCAGTCCTCTGCAGTTCAATCCCTTTACCTATTGCAGAATGTCAGGTTGTAATTAATGTTTTTCTTAGAGAGATGTGGCTTTGCTGCCGCACTTCTTGACACCAAGGCATCCTCCAAAAAGCCTCCAAAAATCTCACTGTGTGTTCAGATATGCGATCACACCTGGACTGAGCAATCTCTGCCCTGGTGGCAACCCAATCCCGTAGCTGTATCCTCTTTAAGAGATTGACCTGACCTTTCTTGACTTTCTTGGGCACCCTAAAGCCTTCTTGTCTGTAATTAAACCTTTTGATGCAGAGGCCTTCGTCAGCAAAAGTAAAAAAAAAAAGCCTAAACGTATGATTATATAAACTAAAAGAGTGATTGGAAGTAAACAGACATTTACACTGGTGCTCAGTTTGGTTCTTTGTCATCATAGACAATTACCTTAATAATTACCTTTGAGGACCTGGCCTCCTTTTAGGATCTGACAGTTTGTATCCCACTAGGGAAGGTGCTTCCTTTATTTGTAAGATGTTTATGGGATTAAAAATCCACCTAAAGTACAGTGGGAGTTCGGATAGTAGGAGTTTGGATATTATCTTAAAGGTTAACTCCTCCATCAAAACCTCTGAGGCTGGTCTTTCCATATGTACAATTAGAATCCTACAGTTTGGACTGTAGGCTATTTGTACCTCAACTGGCCAAAGAGGCAGTGGCACTGAGGTGATCCCTATCCAATGATAAGCCTTACCCTAATTACATTTCGTTTCCACTAGCGACACAATCAAACATCACAGAATAGATCGATTGGTAGACTCACAGCCAAGCGAGTTTCACTGCTGAACTTAGTCAACGTTACTGCCTTGATCATGATGGCTTTGCCTTTTCTTAATTTAGCTGTGCAACCAATCCAGATCCAGTGCATTAAAAAAAGAACCATTTCCCACAAGCCATGAGACTGAGTGATGAGGAAACATGTGATTATGGCAAAACTTTATATACAACAGTATCTTTTTGGGGCCTAAAGAAAGTCCAGACTAACCAAAGTTGGTCACATTTTTACATGCAATCCAATATAAAAGCTAATTTCACGTGTATTAGGAAAGTCTTTTCCCCAGCCTTTTCTTCAGTTTCTTCCACTCCATGGTCCCCACCCTTGAACCTGAAGCACTCCTTCCTCCTATGTTTGGGTGTGGTCACTGCTCTAATGCCACCAAATCATCAAGGGCCTCTTAATTAGGTGGGTTTTATCCTGTGTACTTGTGTACAGAATGGGTTAAAATTTGGCTGACAGGAGACTTCAACATGGGCATCATGGTGGCTCAGTGGGTAGCACTGTCACCTCACAGTCAGAAGGTCCTGTGTTCAATCCCAGGTGGAGTTTGCATGTCCAGACACTGGTAGCAAGTTCACAACACACCCTTGTTTTTGCCCAGACCATTACCAGGTACTCAGCAGAAGGAAATCTGTTGTCACAGCACCCATTATGTGTCACACCATTAATAGCCAGCAACCGTAGGGCCTGGAAATCTAGGTTCTGGCAATGGTCGGGTTTGAGTACGAAGGCCTTTTGGTGAGCACTTTAGTCCTGCCTTTGCTGTGGAGCAACACGTTTCCAAACTGCTGGTATGGTGGATGAAGATCTACAGGCCAACAAATGTGTAACAGGATACCATACAGAACCTGTTTGAGTATAAACACCCATCCGTATATCATGTTGTATCCAGGCTAGAGGTAGCCTAACAAGGTACTAGAACCTCAGAGCAGTTGTTTTGCCTTATAAACATATTTTCGCTCTAACATTGTAATGATTTATATCTATCACCATTACATTCACACATATAAAGTTTCATTTGATTCCAAAAACTCCTTAGTGAATAATCTTTTTGTCTTTTTTGAGTGTTTGTGTGAAACTGGTTGTAATTTCATTCCAGGATATAAACTAATGTATAAAAGACGTCCTAAAAAAATATAACATTCCAAAGTCATTTACCCCCATTTAAAGCAGCTTACTATACATGATGGTAGGTGGTATTCACTAAGACTGTAACACTTACGAACACATATTTCCCCGCTCTCAAAAAAACCGGGGCAGCACTGAGACTTGCGTCGGTACATGGTCTTACTTCCTCTCCGGTATGCTGTCTTGTAGCTCACCCTGAATGTGGCAGTGGGTATAAAGAAAGGTTTGTGAGATGATTGTTGGTATTTATTAGCTTTGTAATATAATAAACAGTCGAATCCGGTTAATAGGACCACCGGTTAATGGGACCAGCCGCTTATTCGGACCAAATCCTAAAGTACCGAAA
>JAUZSU010166833.1:0-13430 GCA_034780255.1 Parotocinclus maculicauda | reverse complement strand
TATTTTTAATAAATTTTCAGAACTCTCAAAAAAACTTTTTTCACATGGTCATAATGGGGTATTTTGTGTAGAATTTTTGACAAGAGATTAATTTAATACAATTTGGAATAAGGCTGTAACGTAACAAAATGTGGAAAAAGCGAAGCACTGAGAATACTTTTCGGATGCACTGTATTTTACTCAGGCAGCAGTAAATAGTACATGCTACTAAATGTACTTATAGTAGAAAGAATATAGTAAAAATAAAATATTTTTAACCCAATTTTCAACCTTGAACCAGCATGTCTTTTATTGAGGGCAAATTGTACATAATGGTTTGTACTACAACTACATGAATCAAAATTAAACAAATGTTTATATAGTTATAGTTATATAGTTAAATAATTACATAGTTTTTTTTCTATACCTTATATATTCATTACAGAAGTAGAATTCACTGTGACAAAGAAACAAAAATCTCTGGTGGCTTATAAAAAAAATAGTGTAGACTGTATGCAATCTTTGAGAAAATGGCAACGCCGTGGTCTGTGTTCAGTTCCAGGTTGAGCTATGTCAGTCCTTTCTGTGTAAAGTTTGCATGTCTTTCCCCTATCTGTATACAGTAAGAGTCATTCAGGAGAAAATGTGGGCAGATGATCTCCAGTTAGTTAACAAATGCCTGAGAAAAGTCTTGATTAATACATTTTAATTTCGTCAATTAAATATTTGAAGGGATTTGCATGATTCAGTTCTACCTTTTTCTGATTCGGCTTGCTTTACGTTGTCTTGTTGATAAAAGCTAGAATATATCTCAATGTAGTTTTCTGCATTAATGCTGCCATCACATAACTGTAAATGACAAAGTCCCATACCATGATAGACCCTGGCTTTTGAAGTTGCCACTGATAGTCTGGATGGTCCTTTTCACCTAGAGTAGAGAGCACAGAGGCATCCATTTCTTCAAAATATACCTGAAATACTGATTTATTTCATCACAATACATGTTACCATTATGTGATGGTCTATCACACACACATTCAAGCCCTGAGAAGTCAATGCCATTTTGGACATGGTTAAAATAAGGCTGTTTTTGCACAATAAGGTTTTAAGGTTTGCCAAAGTAATCTCTTGCCCATGTGGTTATATCAATGTCAATTGCATGTGTCGTTGGCCTTCACAGACTGAAATTGCTCCAAATTTCATAAATCGTTTAATGATTGTAGAGGGAGAAAAAAACACATGAAATATCTTGGGTTCACACTGTCTGCAATGAAATAAAAAAAATGTAAATGTAATTATTTATTTATTTAAACCTCTGCTCTAGGTTGACAGAGCCAATATAGAAATGAACATTTTGTAAATACTGATTGGATACATTTTAAACAGAAGAGAAGCACAAAATAGAAGCTCAAAAATAATTAGCACACAATGAAAAATATCCCACTGTGTTCAAAAGGCAAAATCCACTTTTTCTTCTTCTTCTTCTGTCTTTAAATGGGTTTTTGCACAACTGTGGTAATTATATGAAACATCTATCAACTCCCTTGACATTGAGTACTCTGAGACACAGGTTTATTGTTCTCCAAAAACAGAGAGTGCATTTGCATCCTTTATGTGTAAAAAATATTCCATTTGTATCACATTGCATGTGATAAATATACCTTGTCTAACGAGTCAAGATTAACTACCAATAAAGAATCTTCTCTTATCCTAATCAGTAAAAGAGTATCAGACAAAATGAAACAAATGACAAGAATCGGTCATTGAAGGGGCTATCTCCAAGACATCAATATCGCTTAAACAAAAGATAAATTAATTTTATGTGCATTCTTTTTAGAATTTTATGTGCAAATGGCAAAACTGACCAGTATTAGATTCAGACTCCAATTCTAGAAGATAATGATGAGATTTCTATCTTTAGGTATAAAACAGCTATTTATTAATATTGAAGGTTTTATTCAGTAGGATTTGCATATAAATATGACCCAGCTTATTTAATGGAGTCACAGGTTGCCAACACTCCTCCATCTATAATCCTGTTTTTATTGACTTTAGGATGTCATACTACAGAGAGGTACAGAATACCCAAACACAGGCCAATGTGCAAGTACGGCAGATTTATTAACAACATAAAATTAAGTAAGCTGGAGTGCAACACAAAAGCACTAATGACAAGAACAGCAACACAGGCAAAGACTAAGCAGCCTAAACCCGAGCACATAGACCAAGACTAAAGATAACCATACACACTCAAGCAGCTCAGACACAAGTAGCAGAGTGAGAACAAGGACCAATGTGAGTGCAGCCTTGTGAACATTTACATTTAGTTGCGACTTACAACCGATTCAATCTTACAGCATGAGCAATTATTGGTTAAGAGCCTTACTCAAGGAGTCAATAGTGACAGCTTGTCAGAGGCAGAATTTAAACATTGGAATTTCTAAGTACTTTTGTCCCACTGCCAAAAATAAATTGGGGGATATTTCATTAGGGGATGATATTTAATTTTAAACTATCCCCTAATTTTTGTGAGCGGTATAGAATAAGGCCAGGAAATACCATGGAGTGAATCCTGGAGGAAGTCTAACCAGGGTGCCCTCTACAGGGTGCTGTCTAGGAAAATATATATGACATATTTATTACTATTCATGTGTGCTTTGTTTTGGATGTCATTAAATTCACATTTTCGTATGAATTTTCATAAAAGCTGACAAAAAATACATGCTTATTAATAAGCTAAATTCAACACAGGAATGTGGCAAGACTCTTGCCAGTTAAGTTGCAAGTGTATAATCTAAATGCAAATTGTGCATTCTGCTCGTCTTTTCCTTGTGTGGCGCCCTTGGGCAGCAGCAGCACTTTAGCATAATGGGCTGCATGTTGTTATTAGGCTGTTGGAATTGGATAATGATGAGCATGATAGCATGATCAAATAATAATTGAAAATAAAAAAAATTCAACTGAATTACAACAGAGTCATGTTTCCTTAAGACAGAGGACTGCTGAGAAGATGAACACTGGAAATCATCCATTGAATGGCCCGAACATGAAAGCATGTATTGATTTGTCTTGCAACTTGTTCTGTAAATGAGAGATCTAGGGCACTGGTATATGACCTTGACTCCTTATGCACATAATAATCTGTATATCTGCTGTGATTAGACTATTGCATGCTGTTCTTTAAATACCATATTTAGGGGAAGCACTTTTGTAACCCTTGCAGTTTCCTCTCATTAACCTTAATTCTTAAATAGCTGTCCTCTAAGCGCTCATCATCTCATCAGCACTCAAATAACAAACACACAACAGGGACTACAAATGGTGAACACCTTATGAGTGGGATTAAACTACGTTGAAATTTTATCACACAAACCAAAAGGACTCTTGAGGAAAACAATATTACTAGCAGATTTCAAATAACAAAAATATTCAAGACCTTTCGCACCCAAAGCGGATGATCAAAAGTGGTGCAGGTTTGTGGAATGTAGAGCTGTTCTAAGCTAGAACTACAAAAGAGTGAAAATCACATAGGGTAAAGTGTGTTCACTGAAAGATAAAAATATCCTCTGTTAGTTAAACCAAGCCGACATTGGATGGACTGAGTGCTCCAATTATTGAGTTGTACAATAGTAAAGTTTTCACCATAATGAACTTTCCAGAGTCTGAAAGAAACATATAACTTTGAGAACAGGTGATGAGTGATAGTAGGACATAATTATGCCTGTTTTGCCTATCTTTTGGGCAAGGATATAAAAACTACATGCATGTGAGATCTAATTCAGTTCATCTGAATAAAAAGGTATTCTCTTTGGGTTCTAGCTCAAAATTGTTAGGGTTCGCACTGCGAGTTTTCGTTTTCTCCCTGCACCATTCACAACTTTTGTTTTAATTAAATTTTTGAGTGTTCCCTTTGTCTGTGCGCGCAAAGTTTTCTTTTGTTTCGTTTGTATAGTCCTGTACGGACTCCGCCGCTCGTCTTCCTCAACAGCTGATGGCGCCCGGGACATGGCCTTCAGCCATCACGGCCGTCTGTAGATCTTCGGCTCTGAAAGCCATCCTTTATCTCTCCCCTTTTACTTTCTTTCTGTTGAGGCTGTTTTTAGTTTTTTTTTCCTTTTTATGGGCTCGTTCACGGTACCCCGGCTCCCATAGGCACTGTTGCTTGGCCCCCGGCATGGAAGCCATCCTGGACCCTCTCCCGCGGAGCCATTATGGCGGTACCACGACTCCCACCATTGCCGTGGGACCCTCTTTGCTCCAGCCTGTTCGCGAACCCCTGGGACCCTGTCACTCTGGACCTCGACTCAACGGACCCCAGAGGGCCCTCAGCGCCCAGGCTGTTCGCGGACTCCTGGACTGCTATGGAGTGGGCCCCTCGACCCCACCACGGGACTTTGGACTCCGGGCTCAAAGCCTCGTGTGTGGACTCATTTTTAACTATAGTTTAAATGCCTGATATGTGTGTTTTTGTTTAATAAATGTTCCTTGGCTTTCCCCATATTTGTTATCTGTCTTTGGGTACTGCATTACGGGCTCTGACTCTTTATTAAGCAAGGATCTTCATTTAGCAAGGACTCTAGGATTTAGCGAGACCAGGAATGGTCTTGCGAGATCTCCGGGATGCCCTATCGTGACAAAAATAGCTTTTCACCTAAACAACTAGTGGTCTGTGGATTATACTTAGTTAGAATCATAACATCTAATTCCCTTTCGGAATATATTTTCATTAAGCACAGCTGATAACATGTTTTTGCTTTTGGTATAGCATCCCATAAAACTGGAATGTAGTTTTGAGATTATTTGATTCAAACAACCTTTATATTCAAAGCGTTTGGCAAATGTCCTTATCTAGAGTGGCTTATAATTTGCTAAGAAGTCAAAGATTAGGGTCCTACTCAGGGACCCAACAGAAGCACCTTGGTAGAAGTGTGATTTCAATGGACACCTTTCTCATTTGTAGGCCACAACCATAGCCGTTGGCCATCACAGACCAAACTGCTCAAAAGCTAAGAAATAATAACTAATGCATGAATCCATTTGATCACCTATTCATATTCCTCCCGATCAAACAAACCTACTATTTCACCCTGAACAGAACACCATTTTCAGAACAACTTGCAGTACATGTCCCATTCACTTACGTCTGGGGACAATATTATGAAGCTTATTAACCTAATGACATGTTTTCAAAGTGTGGGAGGAAACCTGTGTGGCTAATGGAGGAACATTACCTGCACAAATTCTGAATTCATAAATGTTGATATAATATTATATTACTATTCTGCAAATTCAATTTGCAGTACCTGCCTAACAGAATAGCTTGGATACCACAGAAGAACTCGATGAGCCCTTAAAACTCCTACAGTCTTTCCACTAAATCAACTACATAGGCTAAGTACCATTAGCCGTTTCTCCTCACAGGGGAGAATTCTGTAGAGTTCTTTAATGATGCTTTTGTTTTAATGATTTGTTTGTGTACTTTCAAGTGCTGCTCATTAGTGTTGCTTTTGTAGCTTGGCAGCAATTCATTACCTTGCCAATCAATACCAGTTTTTGACCTGAATAAAGCAGTGATTTCTTTTTCATGTGTAAGGTGAACACATACCCATATCAGAAAGTGACAAAGAATTATTAGAAGAAATGAATTGTGTTACCAGAACTCTACAACTCAAACCATAGATAAACCTATTTTGGATTTACCTGCACTTTAACCACAACCCCTATCAATCCCTGTGATCCTAACTATCCACAGAGTCTCCACATGCTGACACTGACTCAACAGAAGGCTGGTGTGTATAACATCTAAGGACCACAGAAGTGAAAACTAAGGTATAATACATCCACCCACTTGCAACCCCAGTATATGTAAGCCAAAATTTTATTTTGTAATATTAAAGAAAGCTGTATGGTTTTTTACTATGCAAACCTGCATAATTATAGCTACTGCAAGTATAAACATAGATATTTGTGTAGGTTAGGCAAACCCAAATTATTATATTACATCAAAGTTTGATTTATGATAATTACTAAATGTGTATTTATATACAGTATTATAGCTTAAATAGAGCCACTGACTGCACTAAGTGCATTGCTCAATCACTTGTAAATGATGCCCAACAATCTGATATATGTCAGACATGTCATGTGTAGTGTATATATTTAAGGTATAAATACACTGTTATATACAGTATTGACACACTCATTTACTGTCTATATCAAATTCATGATTTCCAAACCTGAACTGTTAAAATAATATGGTTCAGGTGCCATATTGAAGAGTCTATCCCAACTGGTTTGTCAGGAACCTCTACTGGCCAGGTACCAGGTACCATTACCAGAATGAATGTACAATCCCAATTCCAATGAAGTTGGGACGTTGTGTAAATATGAATAAAAACAGAATGTGATGATTTAAAAATCTTTTTAACCCATATTCAATAAATACACTACAAAGATAATATATTTAATGTTAAAACGTACAGACTTAATTGTTTTTTGCAAATATTCACTCATTTTGAACTTGATGCCTGCAACACATTCCAAAAAAGTTGGGAATTTAGGGATTTCATCACCTGGATTTGGAGAAATCTCTGCAAGCAAGCAGCAAGTAATAATAAAAAAATTGAATGCCCGTGGCCTTCGATCCCTCAGATGGCACTGCATTAAAAACTGACATCAACGAATATTATCACATGGGCTCAGGAACACTTCAGAAAACCACTGTCAGTGAACACAGTTCATTGCTCCACCTACAAGTGCAAGTTAATACTCTACCATGCAAAGCAAAAGTCATATATCAACAACATCCGAAATGCAACAGGCTTTTCTGGGCCCAAAATTATCTGAAATGGTCTGATGCAAAGTGGAAAAGTGTCCTGTGGTCTGACGAGTCCACATTTCAAATTGTTTTGAAACCATGAGCGCTGCGTCCTCCAGGCCAAATAGTAAAAAGACTGTCCAGAATTGTTATCAACGCAAAGTTCAAAAGTCAGCATCTCTGATGGTATGGGGGTGTGTTAGTGCCCATAGCATGGGTAACTTGCACATCTGTAAAAGCATAATTAATGCTGAAAGGTACATACAGGTTTTGGAGCAAAATATGATCCCATCTAAGCAACATGTTTTTCAGGGATGTCCCTGCTTATTTCAGCAAGACAATGGCAAGCCACATTCTGCATGTGTTACAACAGTGTGGCTTTGTAGTAAAATAGTGCGGGTACTAGACTGGCCTGCCTGCAGTCCAGAACTGTCTCTTATTGAAAATGTGTGGTGCATTATAAAGTGCAAAATATGACAACGAAGACCCAGGACTTAAGTTGTACATCAAGCATGATTGGGAAATAATTCCACCTAAAGCTTCAACAAATAAAGTCCTCAGTTCCCAAACGACAGGTTTTCCTTGCCTGTGCCACCCTAGGCTTGTGCAACTGGGGTTGTGGGTCTAGATATTTTGGAAAGCTGCTTTGAGACAATATTCTGTTGTAAGAAGGGCTATACAAATAAATCTGTTTTTGACTTTTGACTTAGAAAAGGCACATACAAAATAGAGGACAAAAGATTAAATAAGAATGTAATACGATTAGGAAGAAGCAGCATAAGAGTTAGTTATTAATGTTTAAAAACGTAAAACTGTCAAATTAATGTAAAATAAAAAAAGTGTATGTAGCCTAGTGTTAAAGGTACTGTACACGAAGGTACTAGTGTATAATGGACTATAGACCAGAAGGTCCAGGTTTAAATACCACCTCTGCCAAGCTGACCTGCCTTTATTAAGGCTCGTATAACTTGTAAGTTACTCTGGGTGAATGCTAAATGCTGTAAATAATGCGTAAAGGTGGCGTTGAGGAAATCCAGAGGAACACTTATTTTCAATAAAGGTTTAGGCATGCTTTTAATGGTGTTCTGTTGTAACCATTACTTTAAAATGCAATTTATTATTAAATACAGAAAAATTATCTTAATGCATATAGTACAGGGTGAGTCAAAGACAACAGGATATCCTTTTATTTCAGAAACAAAAGGAAAAATGACATATCTGAATACCTCAGCAAGTAATGAGTGAGAGGGCCAAAAATTCAAAACTTTTGTTGTTTTGCTCAGGTAACTGAAGAAGGAATTGATGATTCTGATGTCTGGGAAACACAGCTGCCCTATCATAACTGCAGCCTTGTGGAGAACGAGGCAAGTAGTAGTTGCCTGAAGAACGCTACCATTGAAGAAACCTCAACAATGGTTTTGGCAACTTTTGCAAAAAGTCCACGACACAGCATGTGACGTGTCCTGTAAATTTTGACTTGCCCTATATTCTGATATATAAAGACCAAGCTACAATATAAACATCTGTCTCATTTCTCAACTTTAGCTTATACAGTAAAGGTAACTTTGCTTTCTGTTAACTTATTAGCACTCCAAGGAGAAAGCTTGAGAGGTGAGCTGGCTGAAGCTATAAAACCACCACGAGCATGTTAAATTTCATAGCCCTCTAATCACATTTATGGAGGATTAGAATTCAAAATTGCAATAAGGGCAGGTATAAATCTTAGAAATTGCGTGAAGCCAAGTCCATGCTTGAATTTCATAGACATGTATAGAAGTACTTGAACTGGTGAGGTAGTCTGTCTTTTAAACGACCTCACTAGCAGAAGTTAGCATTATATTTGGGAGGAGAGTGCAGTATAATAAATTTACTAAGCAAAATACAAAGCCATGCTTTGTATCGTCAGTTCTTCGAAACTACCAACTGGCCATGAATAAATACAAATTTGCACCATTGTATACACGGATTTATAACTATCACTGCCTATGATTTGGAATCTTTAATTACTATAACAGAATTCAATATGTACACATACATGAAAACATACATCAAACATCATAAATCCATGGGAATTTTATTAGTCTTTTCTTAGATTGTAGGATAAAACATTTGGTTAAACCAACAATATCTGATAAAATGATGACACACAGCACATACTGTATTTAGTGAAGTACATTCATTTACCTTCCATTGATTTTTACAAGGCTGTCATCTTTTTAAAACATTTTCAAAGCAACTCAAGGTATATCCAGGTATGGTCTGAGTATATGGTCAAAAGAAACACTGGCTGGCTAATCCGAGCCACTATCTGAAAATTTCAGTCAATCAAAATCCGGCTGCATTTACAGTAGCAGTTTTAATTATTAATCTGTCAAGCTCAAGCTTAAACACGCAACATGACAAACACAAAAGGGAAGGTAAAACTACAATTTTACAACTAAAAGTTAAAACCATTAGGAAAGAGTTTTGATAGGAACAATTAGTTAAATTACACTAAAGATCCAATGTCTTGTATGGCAGTCCACAGGAAGAATAATTTTATTTTTTAAATATACATTTTTTTAAATGATGTACTCAAATAACTGAATTCGGACTTTTTTTTTTATATTATGTTGCAAAATGCATTTTCCTTGTAGATCTACATCAGACATCTAAAACAGCTACCAAACAAAAGCAATACTTCAAATATAAATCGCAATAAACTCAAGCTATGTTTGAATGTATCTAGTTGTTGGATATGGCTAAGTACAGGATAACGCATATTCAAGTAACAGGAAGCCATATATCCGTTATTTATCTCATTCGGGCTTCTTTAAAACCCTTTAAGATTTGTCATGTCAGCTTAATATAGTGGTGAGTGCCCCTTGTGTTACTTCCTAGTTGACAGCATGAGTGCAAATTAAACTAATAAGAGGTCTCACAGTGAGGTTCTCAACAACACTGCTCTCAAAAATTAGGGGAGACTTAAAAATGAAATAACCCATAATGAATATTCTTCATTATGTATAGTGTACATTAGAATTAATGACTATATAAACTGAATGTTTACCATTAACTGACAGAAAGTAAGTGGAAGTGCAGGTAGAGCCAAAAGTTACATTACAACGATACCAGAATTTTATCCCCCAGGGATTAGCTTCATTTGTTACTGCAGGGAGGTGGTTTGGAAAGTGGGTTAGGTATTAAAGTTATATCAAGAATTTCGTACCAAGGGCTTAGCTGGCCGAGTTTAAATGTACTTAACTGCCAACCTGTCCTACTTTTCTTCATTACGTTAAGTACTTCATTAGTTGCCATGACCTGGTATGCATTCTAGCATAGTTCGTCTATGCTGACATTGTACAGGATGTCTCAAATGCCACAGTGTTAGCTTACACAAGAGCTTCAGTAATCTCTAAACCAATCAATAAACAGATATAACAACATCAAGCAGTCAACATGAAAACTAAACACAGACAATCTCTATATCATTTGAACTGATTTTAGGAATTAATCCTACAAGTCCTTTTAAGTGCATATTAGCATTTCAAATATATCCCACCATTTCACTGGACAATACTTTAAATACTCAGACTCAAAGACACTCCACAAGAAGAGCATTAGTTTCTTACAAGAAAATGAGGTGATGAGTAAAACACATTCTGCAATGTAATTCTGTAAAGTAAAACAGCATCCTGAAATGTGTATATAAATACTTGCAACTAATTGGCATTTGCTTAAAAGAGTAAGCGTAAAAAGTTATTTTCTTTACAACACAGTATAATTTTTTTCATGCATTAAATTGAGGCAGATAATTTATACAGGTCATTAAATACAAATAATTAAACAGGTCAGACACTAAAAACTATGTATAACTCATCGAGCCATACAACAAAAAATGCAAGGGAAACTTACAATGTTTTTTTTACTGTTGGTGTTATGTTACTTTTTTCATTTTAATAATGAAGACAGGAATTTCCTTTACCATAGCCAAAGGGGACTGAAATGTAGGCAATCTATTCTGCTTAGTTTGGCAATTATCTGAATCAGCCAATCATGTAGGAACAACAATTATATGCTCACTCACTATCTGGGGCATTTTAGAGAGAGAATTTACCTAATTAATGTGTTTGATACATGGACGGAAACAAGGATCTGTGGAGGAATCTGACAGTGAAATCACACAAACTCCATACAGGCAGTGGCCAGGTTCTGATTCAAACCCAGGTCTCTTTATCTGTGAAGCGCCGATGCCGCTAAAAAAAGCTTCAATAACTCCACTTGTTATATATCCACTCTTTACAAAACTGGTGATCAGAAATGCTTTACTCAATGTATGACATACTGAACCTTCGGACGAATGGGCAGCTACAGCACCAGAACACCACACTAGTTTCTGATTATGTTGGCCATAATCAAAAATCAGAAGTTCTAGCGGAGCTTATATTTCTAGGCAATAAAACTAGAGGGTATAACAGAATAACAACATGAACCCATCTATACAGTTTGCATTATGTCAACAGTCGGTGATGCTGCTGTGATAATAAGAATGTTTCCTTGGCACACATTGGGCCCGCTAATAAAAATCAAGCATTGCCAAAGCATATCCGAGTATGCTTTGTGCATCCTTTTATGGCCACAGTTTACCTACATCCTATCGGCTACTTCACGATAATAACAAAAGAGAATCACAATAATGATTTTTGTCAGAACAGTGTCTCAAACTAGTTCCATGAATTTGACAATGAGTTCAGTGTAGCCTTAAAAACACCCAGTCACCAGATCTGAAACCAGACCTGAAAAGAGCACCATAGACATGTGGAAAAATGGAAGACTCACCACACAAGTCAGCAACTGAATCTGAGAAAATATCTGAGAAATACTAGCTTTTTGAATCCTTCACATAAGGGGTGAATACTGGCTTTCTGTTGGCTGGCGAGTATTTACATACAAACCTGATTTGTACTTTTTGTGTACTTAAAAAATAGCAAATCTCTACAAAAGTATTATTTTAACTGGCAATAATATACTGCTCAAAAATAGGGGATATTTCATTTTGATGAAATATCGCCTATTTTTTGTGAGCAGTGTCATTTTGTGTTTAAAATGACGTGGTATTATTAAATAATTTAGGAAGTAATGTTCTTTACTCTAAATAATAATAAAACCACTGTAAATGTAAGGCATCTGTAGTTAGTGTATGTTAAGTATTATTTGCAAGGATAATTACTGGTCATATTCTATGATTATAAACCAGCTGGTTAATCTAGAATTTTACAATGGTGGAGCTACTACCGGTCTTTCTGTCAAATTTATTAACGTATTTCACAGGATATTTTCTAAGCACATCGCTTATTCCAGATCTTATCTGTGATTTCTGTCAAAAACATAAAATGGTTTAAGTAATCGGAGAGGGTGTGGCTATTGTTAAAAAAATTTCCTTTTGACAAAAATGGTTTTAACATATTAGTAGACCATTATATCCCCAGAGGCATTTTTGTATGTTTGAATTTAACAGTTATTCTCTCTAATTCTCTCTATTCTCACTAAGGTAATCACATTACTAAGCAATACTTCTCCTTACAGGAAATGCTATTAGGATATTTTCAATAATTATAATAATTATTATAAATAATCAGAATAATTAAAATAATCAGAATAATCATTCTGAATAATCTTTCACAATTTCGTCAAAAGCATCGACATTTGCCTACAGCTTTGAAATGGTCGGAAGGTCGGAGTACATCTGCGACTTGAGACGTACCCATTCGACCATCTTCTGAGCCGAGCTCTTCTGCTGCATCAGCCTACTGACGGCTCGCTTCATCTTTTTCTCGTTACGTTCGAGGTATCTTATGCCCTCTGCCTGTAGCTGGTTCAGCTTCTCAGTGCGGCTTTCATCCAGAGCCACCTCCTCACTCATGCATGGGTTAAAGCGGAAATATGTGTGGGGAGGAAGCAGGGCATCCAGCATGGTGTGCACCTCTAAAAAAGATCAGGTCAAACAACAGACAGAATGGAAGGAAGCAAAAGTATTAAGAAAGTATTCGTAAATTGCATAGTATGAAATTTACATTTTACGGCAAAGACAGTTTTATGATGTCAGAGTTGTTCTGTGATAACCGCAATATACTTTTATTGGGCATGCATGGCTGAATGACTGATGAAAGCTCATCATGTCATGCATGTGGAATCCCTATGTTCCTGTAATTTAAGGCAAACTGATCTATGTCCCTGTGAAGCACTTGTATGGTTGTTGTATATAAAAGTGGGCTTGTAACTGTAATTGTCAGAACATAAATTGTCGATCAAGTAAACACACCTCTATGCATCCAAAAACATTTTCTAGTTTGGGAGGGAGAAATCTAGAATGGAGGATAGTTAATCCAAGCTTTATAAATAACCTTTATGCTTATCCTCATTTAATCCCAAGTGGAAGCAATAGTCTTGCACAGGCAAATACACATAGTGCTAGCTCCACAGTTACTGGCACTATTAGATAAATACAGTAGTTGTTTTAACTCTAAAACCAGTAGTGAAATATATATATAAAAAATTATCTCGCTCTCTCTCATATATATGTATACACACACACACACACACACACACACACACACACACACACACACACACACACACACACACACACACACAC
>JAUZSU010166822.1:0-13430 GCA_034780255.1 Parotocinclus maculicauda | reverse complement strand
AGACTGATTCAAGTCTTTGGCGTGTAAGTCTGATTCAAGTCTTTGGCGTGTAAGACTGATTCAAGTCTTTGGCGTGTGAGTCTGATTCAAGTCTTTGGCGTGTAAGACTGATTCAAGTCTTTGGCGTGTAAGACTGATTCAAGTCTTTGGCGTGTGAGTCTGATTCAAGTCTTTGGCGTGTGAGTCTGATTCAAGTCTTTGGCGTGTGAGTCTGATTCGAGTCTTTGGCATGTAAGTCTGATTCAAGTCTTTGGCGTGTGAGTCCGATTCGAGTCTCTGTTGTGTGAGTCCGATTCGAGTCTCTGGTGTGTGAGTTTGATTCGAGTCTCTGGTGTGTGAGTTTGATTCGAGTCTTTGGCGTGTGAGTCCGAGTCGAGCCTGTATCCTGAGTATCCAGCGGGGGATTCCAAGCCGAGCCTCGAGTCTGTCGTGTGCAACTCAGAGTCCAGTCTTTGGCGTGAGAGTCCGAGTCAAAGTCGTCTATCTGTGTCTGAGACAGTTTTAGTTTCTTGTTTACAAGTACAAGCCAGGTTTAAACCTCAGGTGTGTCCAGATGAGTCCAGTTCAAGTCCAAGTCAGAGTCGAGTGTCTTGTCTTTGCTGCCTGAGTCAGGGCAAAACTTTTTGGTGTCCGAGTCCGAGCCAATGCGAGTCTGAGTCGAGTCTGCGGTGTTGAGTTTAAGTCTTAGGTGCCCAGGTCCGAGGGGAGACTCGAGTCAAAACCGAGTCACATATACAGGTACGTATATTAGGGACTTATGTTTTATAATAATAATTATAATAATTATAATCAGGCCAGACTTTTTAAATTGTTTGTTCCTCGGATGTTTCTACTTAAGGAGGAAAAAATATATATATTTATTTTTCGGCACTTTTCAGTTTCTCGGGGACTATGTGGAATCAATACAAGAAAGGAGGAAGAAATAAAAATACATTTTTATTTTAAAATAAGATTTATTTAACCTATAATTAAATTAAAGTGAATCTGGAAAAAAATTGAATGAACAGAAGAAAAACAAAAAAGATTTAAAAAAATTTATTTTTTTAATTTTATTTTAACCATTGGTGCTGCGGCGGATCCTAGAAATATCCCCAAAAAAATAATTTTTCTTTATTATTCAAATATGATTGTCGGCGGATCCGCGAAACAAGCAATGAAAAAAAGTCTGTCCTAATAATAATAATAATAATAATAATAATAGTTGTAATAATGGTTTGCGTTTCGTCCCAAATCCGACTGAATTAATTCAATTTATTTGCTTTAGAGAACAAACCATTCATGCATTTAATGAATAAATAACGAAGTCGTTAACAGTGATTAATTGACATGTGCAGCCACTCTGGAGCTCAGTGCATCACCTGCTCGTACAAGGCCACCTCAGGGCTGCTCTATCCTCTGGAGAGGGGCTTCATCTACGTCCATAAGCCCCCGGTGCACCTGCGCTTCGAGGAGATCGCCTGCGTCAACTTCGCCCGCGGGACCACCACCACGCGCTCCTTCGATTTCGAAATAGAGACCAAACAGGGGAACCAGTACACCTTCAGCAGCATCGAGAGGTACCCAATGTCTGGGACACTTACCAGTAACCACTAACCAGTAACCAATAAGCGATCAGTCCTGGCATGTATCGTGGATTTTTCCTAATGTCTTATGTTTAGGTTTAGTTTTAGGTAGTAGTAGGTTTTTTGGGGGTCGGGTCATAGCACCCTGGGTCTTGGCCCACTGAGGGCCGTCGGCGTCGGGCCACGGTGAGGGTTATGATTTGTTATGGCAACAAAACAAGAAGGGTTATCCCAGTTTAAAAAGGTCACTTGGAAAAAATACAGGTCAGGGTTGGTCTGGTAAGGACGGGTACAGTACGGGGTGTGAGTCAAAAATGGCAGGACAAATTGAAAAATGCTATCTCTGAATACCCCGGTGAGTAACGTTGTCTTTTAGGCTGTGTTTGGGAACGTGGCGGCCGTCTTGGAATTGGATTTGGGATTTTTAGCGATCTGAAGGTGGTCGTGTGGGATATCAAAGGACATGAGGATTGCGTCGGGGATCGATTGGGGCGATCGGATTCGTCATATCTGCTGCGGTTCAAAAGTTACCAGCACAAAGTTCAAAACGATTCCGATGCCGCCGCTGCCCTATCATGTTTCAGATCAGATTTCACACAGCACTGTTACATCATAACCACATTCAGGGAAACCGGGTCTGTGGGCGATAAGGCCGCCTATTTTGAGTCTTGGTTCCTCCCAAGGTTTCTTCCTTCTCCTTTCAGGGATTTTCCTTGCCACTGTCGCCCTAGGCTTGCTCCATTTGGGATTGGTCTTTTAAGATCATATAAGATTATAAAGCTGATTTAAGACGATGCTCCGTTATAAAAAGCTCTAAAGAAATAAATTTGATTAGAATTAAATTGAATTGAAAGATTTTACTAAAACGAGCCTGATCTGTACGCCGTGCCGGGTCGGACGTTTTTGCCGTCCTGTAGGACGTTCCGTTCTTTGGCTGTACATCTGATTCACGTTCTGAACGCCATGGTAATTAGGTCATTATGATAATTAATTCGTTAGAGCTGCGAAAACACGACGTGGCCTTCCAGGATTCACGCGGCGGACGTGTTTCCTTTGGTGGTTATGAACAGAAATGAAGTGATTATCACACGATTACGGAGGCAAAATGGTTCAAATGTTAGCAAAAACAAAAAAACTGCGAGAGTCTTAAGATAACAGGGAGAAAAAAGTCCAGAAAATCATTAATCAAACGAAGTAATCCTAAAAACTGGAGCAGTTCTGGGGTAATAAATTGGTTTTATACAGTCTTACAATTCAAGGGTAAGGGCCTTGCTCAGGGGCCCAACTGGGATTCGAACCCTGGACCTTCTGGTCCATAGTCTTGTACCTTAACCAGTAGACCACTCGTCCATTAGACTGGCAATTGTGAAAAAATAAAACGATATACTGTGTCTGTACAGGGCACAAACTGGGCATACGGGTGGCACTAAGTACCTCACCAGATGCAGGGTACGAACCAGAATGGCTCTGGCGAGTCTGTCTCGTAAGGTCATGCCCGTCTTATCGGTTCCTGGCACTGCAGAAAAGTCCGGGAGGCCTACTGGCACAATGTGGGCGCCCCCCGTTTCTCCGGGGCGGGTGCTGGGTGTGGTACGGTGCCCGTACGTGGCACTAAGTACCACCTGAAGGGGCATCAGGACAAGGTCGAGGATATTTTCGGATATTTCAGGTCGCCTCGTCGCCAGTCATCGGCGTACATCTTCTCCTTCCTGTTTTTTTTCTTTCCCCCCTTAAAGACTCCCATTTGCGCCGCTGGAAAAGGCCACGTCTTGTCTTTGGCATCATTCTGAATGTCACCGGTTCTTCAGGATTGACAAAATAATATGCACTCATCTTTTCACCAAGGGGGAAAAAAAGAAGGACTTTGCATGTCGGGCGCACTTTTTATTTTTTGCTTCTTTTTAATCAGCGAAGGACGAGTGACATGTCCAATCATAACAAAACATCAGCTGTTAAATGGGCCTTTGCAATCACTGTCAAAGCCGAGCATTAGCAAACCCGGCGTCCGCGGACATCAATCAGCTTTTATAAAGTTATTTATTCATCATTTAATTATAGAACTCGCCCGTTTTAGCCGTTTATTTATTCTAATCAGTCGAGTCCTGCACCCTGCGTAATGTCCTTCTCCAATCAAACAATGCAGACGCTCACTTTTGTTTGGCGCCAATCGCTTATTTATTTGCGCTCCCCACGAGAAAGCTAGCGCCCGTACCTTTAAGCCGGTTGCTAATTGCGTGTAAGCAAACACGCGCGCGGAAAAATCTCTGCCTCCTAATTTAACGCCTGCGAGAAAATCTTCTTAATCACGGCGGCAGAACCCGACACGTGAATCATGTGTAAACTCTCACCAGCATCAGATGAACTTCACATGAAGATCTAAATCTGCTCCCGATAATAAAGCAACAACAAATAAAGCTTTATTTATCTTCACCTAAAGTCATGTGACTCCAATTAAACCCAATTAAACCAATCCCGTTACCCTGAGCTCGGACCCGAGCCCACAGTGGGGCCCTCATTTAAGCTACAGGACACACAGAGGCCCCTGATTGGAGGATCTCATTGTTTGGAGTTTCTCCTTGCCGCTTTACCCCTGACTGATCGTCGGCTCGTTTCGCAACAGCATCATTTATTTAATTAAATATGCAAATGTTTACCGTTTACGTATTAATGACATTATTTATTATTGTATTAATTAACCTATTCATATAATTTAATTATTATCTTACTAAAATTAAGTATATTTATTTTTAATTTAAATTTATAAATGTTTACTGATTTGTCTGTTATTGTTATTGTTTACTGTGAATAAAATAATAAATGAATAAATAAAAAAAATAATAATTTTGCATGTTTAATAGAAATAATTATTGTTTGTTGTGAATAAAATAATTATCAAAGACATTTTAAAAAATAATGATTTTGCATGATGTTTAATAGAAATAATTATTTTTAATTGTGAATAAAATAATAAATAAAGAAATAAAAGAAAAATAAACTAATTTTGAATAAATGTTTAACAGAAATAAACAAAAATAAAATAACAAAATAAGAATTTAATATTTTTGCATTGTTATGATTTTAAGAATTTTCCTTTAAATATGTATTAATTATAAATTATTTATTTATTTATTTATATAGTTACTACAGGCTTAAGTAATCCCAATAATTGTATATTATTATTGTATTAATATATATATTTATGTATTATAATTATGTTTTATTGATGTATCGCTTTATTGTTTAAATACTTTTTTAAATATTTTTATATTAAACGTTATAAAATAATTTATCTTAAACTACAGTAGTAAGAATTTATTTCTGAAAATTATTTTTGGAAATTATTTAAGATTAGCATTTTTTAACATTATTGTTTTAACTACTATTTTTTTGTAGATTTATTTTTAACTATTATTATTATTATTATTTTAATTTTATTTTTATTATTTTTTTTAAATAACAATTATATGTTTGTATTATTATTATTTTAAATGCTCTGTTTGTATTTATTATGTATTTATATTTACTATTAATAATTGTATTTATATTTCTTTATTTATGTACATATTTTCCAAAGTTTTAAATATTCTAATTATTTTATGAAATTTCCTAAAATATGCATTAAAATAATAATATATTGGTATAGCTTTAACATTATTTATTAGTTTATTTATTTATACATGTATTTTTTGTTTTGTTATTATTGATCATTATACAATTGCTAATTTTATTTAATTTTATTTATTTATTTGTTTGTTTTTAATTCTCTTATCTAAAAAGAATTAATTATAATAGAACCTTTTGCAAAATTTAATATTTTTATTTTATTTTATTTTATTTTATTATTATTATCGTTTCTATTTGCATAATATCAGTTTATTACATGTTTGACTTTATGATTTTTTTTAAATGCTGTGTTTGTATTTAGAATTTATTCATATTATTATTACAATTTTCAAAAATATTTAAATTATTATTATTTTTTTTGTGTCTAAATAGCTCTTTTTTATTATATGTTTATAATGATTTTAAACACTTATTTATTCATTATTATTTTTAATAATATTGTTTTAAATATATTGACCTTAGTAGTTATTTGTTTATACATTTATTTTATTACTGTTTCTAAAAATGCTTCCTATATATATATTAATTCCTTATAGTTTTTATACCACATTCTGTATTGTTATACTTATTAATTTAAAACCGTTTTAATACTTAATAATGTTTTAATATTTACACTCCAATCCAAAAGTATTAGAACAGTGAGGTCATGCCTTTTTATTTTTCCTTTGATATTAGCTCAGGTCCACTTTCCTTATATGGTCAGTGTTTCCTGCTCTCGTTAATGAATCCTGATTGTAATTAATTGGTTTTACCTGTTGCTCCTGAGTTGGGTTTATTTAAAGATATTATTTTAAAATCTTTAAAAGTTTAAAAGTAAAAAAAAAAAGATTCTAACTCTTATTCTGGGTTTTATTTTTGACACTTATTGTGTGTGTTTTGTGCGTTTGCTCCGGCTTTGTATAGTTTGTGAGATTTTCGACCCATCCTTAATTCGATTACACTCTCATTTGCATTTATAATCACACGAGGGCTTGATCCTCATCTCTCACACACACACACACACACACACACACACACACACACACACACACACACACACACACAGATTATCACATTCAGGGAAAATAAGAAGCTCACACAGAGTCACGGCATCTTTAACCAAAGCTTTTGTTATTGGCTTTTAGTAAATGTTTGACTTTTTATTTTTCTTGCACAAGTTTAAGGGCCAATATAATATAAAATAAGATTTAAACCTGCCAATATAAATGATCTGGTTCTTTATATTTAATATAAAACCTTATGTAATTGCGGTTGTGTTTTAAACTCCTGTATTTATTTCTGATGTGATCATGCTGAACAAATAAAAACAGGTTAAAAGGATTTTTTATATAAATACAATAATGTACATTAATGTAAATTAGAGGACATTTCGTTTTGATATATGCCCAAATATTTGTGAGCTTTATATATATATATTTTTAAATAACACAGCTTTGTTTTAAAGCAACTTTGCAATAATTAAGATCTACAGCACTAACTGGGTGACAGTGGCAGGGAAAAACCCCTCCAAATGAAACAAAATCTAAAATAATAAAAAGAAATTATTTACAGAAGGCATAATAATTAAAAGGAAATAATACAAAATTATATAATAATAATAATAATAATAATAATAATAATAATATATCATAATTCTGAATTTCATATATATATATATATAATTTTATATATAAATTTATATATATACATTATATACAATATTACAATATTATACAATATTATATACATATTTAAAGTACAAAGTATTTTTTAAAAGCATCTTGTCTCCTCTTTCTAGCTATACTGCTATAGTAGTGCTGCCGGAGTTCACATCGGTCATTCTTAATAAACTCTGTGCTCTTAATCTTGTTTTTTGTACTATTCTTTTTTATATTTATTTTGTATTATTAATATTATTATTGTTATTAACTATTATTTCAGATTTTTTTAAATAAAATAACAATTAGATATTAATTCTATTATTATGATTTTAAATGCACCGTTTGTATTGATTATTTATTCCTATTTACCATTATTAATTGTATTTATATTTCTTTATTTATGTACAAATTTTCCAAAGTTTTAAATATTCTAATTATTTGATGAAATTTCCTAAAATATGCATTAAAATATTAATATATTGTTATAGCTTTAACATTATTTATTAGTTTATTTATTTATACGTGTATTAATGATTTGTATAAATTCTTACCTTTTCTTTTGTTATTAATAAACATTATTACTACTATTGCTACAGTAGTGCTGCCGGAGTTCACATCGGTCATTCTTAATAAACTTTCTGCTCTTATTTAACGACTAACTACATTTTCTCTTTTCTCTTTGAGCTTAGTTCCGGTACCAGTTTCAGTCCCTCCACTTCAGCTCCGCCCAAACGGGTCCCACCACGCCCGGGCCCCACCAGAGGGCGGGCAGCGACTCTGTCCATCCTCCGGGTTGGCACTTTTATTCTTTATACTCCCTTTTTGGGTCTTGGTTCTACCCAGGTTTCTTCCTTATAACCTTTAGGGATTTTCCTTGCCGCTGGCGCCCTAGGCCTGCTCAGTTTGGGATCGGCCTTAGAGAAGATTTGAGAAGATTCTAAAGCTCCATGTAAAAAGTGCTCGTCTTCATCACCATCAATCATGATCCAATAATGAAAAATGTCCCTAAAATCAACGTTAAGTCCTTAAATTTGCGCCCCGAGACCCCGAGCGTTCCTTTAGGGGTAATGACCAGTCTCTTCTTCTGTACCTGGTTTATCCTAAAATATAAAACTAATTCTAAACTAGATTGAACCCAAAATGCTGGATTAATTCGAGTCCCTGTCCTGGTGGAAATCATTTAGTCTTGTTCCTGTAACCGTATCTCCAAAATTCCACTGAGCCCCATACCGGGGGGCGTCCCGGCCCACCCCGTGGGCACTGATCATTACCCGGCGAGTTCTCCTCCTCCTTTTTTTAATAAACAAGATAATTGGTGATTGTTGTCTGGCCGCTCGGGTGCGGTGAGTGGAAATGAGAACGGCACTGACCAGATGCCCACTCCTCCATCTCAAAGCTCTTTAATTAGAGCGGGCCCGACCAACCCCGGGACCGCGGCGCCACAAAAGCAGGGAAAAGGGCAATTAAGGGCCGAGCGGTCCCCTCTCGGTCCATCTGTCGGAGGGCAGGTGAAAGGATGATGAAGGAGCTCCCATATGGAGACCCTTATGGGCGAGGGGACGCTCTCGCTGCTACCCCTTAATGCCAGGCCTTTAGGACCAGCTTTTGATTTGGCTTCCGCCGGCACCGGGATCTGCCCGGGAATGCAAAGGGGCAGCTGCTCAGATTGTCTGCCTACCTTGTTATGTGCTGAATGTGTCATTCGGCTCCTCTCTTGGCATCCATTCTTTTTGTTTCTATAGAAGCTGAAGATGAGGAAGCCACGCCAGGTTTTTTTGGTTCTCTTTCTATTTATACTCCCAGCGTTGGGGTTGTTCTGCGCTCTGAGTTTAACCCTTAGACGTCGACGTCACGCTCTCATGTTTCTAACGGTCGAGGACGTAAACACGTCCATTTATTTATCTATTTGTTTATTCCTTTCTTTTTTTCATAGCCTATTTTTTTTTCTATGGCAGACAGCAATTCTTTTTTTTTTCTCATTTTCTACGTCTTTTGTAATTATTTATTTATTTTTAATTTCTACAGCGTGTTGTTTATTTATTTTCTTTTTTTTTGTAATTCATTTAAGGTATTTATTCCATTTCTGCATTTTTTTTATCCCTCTTTCTTTCTTTCTTTTTTATCTTTTATAAATCAGTTTATCTGCAGTTTTGTTTTGTTCCAAATTATTTGCCACTTCATTTTTGCCTTTCTTTATTTGTTTTTCTTTTTCTTTTCTGTTTTCTTTCTATTCTGTTCTATCTTTTCTTTTCTTTCCTTCTTTTTTATAAATCTGTTTTTTATTACCCTATTTCCAAACTTTGTTGGTCATTTCTTTCTTTCTTTTTTTTTATCTTTTGTAAATCAGTTTATCTGCAGCCTGTTTTTTTAATTAATTTAATTTAATAATTAATTAATTATTTGCCACTTCATTTTTGCCTCTCTTTAGTTCTCTATTTATTTGTTTCTTTGTTTATTTTACTTTTCTTTTCTTTCTTTTTATAAATAATTTATAATATTTATTACTCCATTTCTGCTTGCATGGTTTTCTGTTTGTTTCTTTATTTCTTTTATTGATTTATTTATCCCTTCTTCCTTCCGTTTTCTTCTTTTTTATAAATCAGTTTTATTTTTCAGTTTTATTTCTTCATCCTGCTCATTTCTTTTTTACTTCTCTTTATTTCATTGGGGTTTTTTTATCATTTTTTTTCTTTATTTATTTATTTTCTTCCTTTATTTCTTACTTTCTTATTTTTCTATCTTTCTTTTTTCCTTCTTTTTCTTTCTTTCTTTTTTCTTTCTTTCTTATTTTTCTATCTTTCCACTTTATCTATTTTTTTCTTTCTTTTTTTCTTTCTTTTTTCTTTCTTTTTTCTTTCCTTCTTTTTTCTTTCTTTCTTTCTTTCTTTCTTTCTGTTTTTCATTATTTTTCTTTCTTTCTTTCTTTCTTTCTTTCTTTTCTTTCTTTCTTTCTTTTCTTTTTTTCTTTATATTGCTACATATTTTTGTTTTTTTTGTTTGTTTCTTTGTAATTATTTATTACTTTATTTCTTCCTCCTGTTAATCCTTTTGTTCTTTATTTATAGATTATGTATTTATTTCTCTATATTCTTTCTTTCTTCTTTTAACTTTTAGTATCTAATTCTTTCTTTCTCAAAAAAAAAAAAAAAGATCTCTAATCCTGATTGATCTGAGCACAATTCCCAATTCCATGGTGACGGTCCATCCTAGATGCCCCTCAGCCCAGAGAAGTGGGCGGAGCTTGTGGGCGTGGTTATAACACGAGGTTTGTTTTTTGTACAGTAAAGTTATAAGTGGTATTTGTGACTGTAACTGTATTATAGAGCTTAATAAAGATTATATAAACTAATCCCTTACCCATGTGCTCCTATCAGATACTGATCAATGACGGTTCTGAGGGAGGGGAGAGAGATCACCCCTCATTAAGCTGTTTAGGACTGAAATGCTCCGTAGAGGAACATCTACAGTAAATCCCTTCCCATCTTTCTTTGAAGAACAACTGGAGTTCCTCTGATCATCTTTGTTCCTTAAAGACTTTAAATTAAATACTTTGGTCGGAGGAATAACGTGGCATGGCGTGGCCTCGGGAGCCGTCCTGGCGCTGGGCGTCTTGCGTAACAGCTGAGGAGAACGGAGGCTGTTGTTGGTCCGGGGTGCCGGTGATGATCGGATTATCAGATTACTGCACTTACTCTGGTGGTTTAAACAGCTTCATCTGATCTAGATACGGATTTAGTAATAAAGGGAGCAGGATTTTACTCCAGTAATCGGGTTACTCATAGGTCAGTTTTTATTTCCCAATGTATCAGGAAATGAAAATAAATGAATGAAAGGGAGAAAAAAAAACAAAGAAAGAAGGAAAGAAAGCGCAGTTTTAAAAGTGCGAAAGGAAAAACGAATGAGATAGAAATAAAAGAAATGAAATAAATAAATAAATAAAGAATGAAATACCAAAAGAAAGAAATAAAGAATGATGTACCAAAAGAAAGAAAGAAAGAAAATGAAAGAAAGGAAAAACAAATGAAAGAAGAAAAAGAAATTAAAAAAGGAATACCAAAAGAAAGAAAGAAAGAAAATGAAAAAAAGAAAGGAAAAAGGAAAAGGAAAAAAGAAAGAAAAAAATAGGAAGAAAAAGTAAAAAAGAAAGAAAGAAAAAGAAACAAAAAGAAAAAGGAAAAAAAAAACAAATGAAAGAAGAGAAAGAAATTTAAAAAAGGAATACCAAAAGAAAGAAAGACAGAAAATGAAAGAAAGAAGGGAAAAACAAATGAAAGAAGAACAAGAAATAAAGAAAGAAAAAAGGAAAAGAAAAAAGAAAAGCAAAACAAATGAAAGAAGAAAAAAAGAAAGAAAAAGGAAAAGAAGAAAAAAAAGGAATACCAAAAGAAAAAAAGACAGAAAAAAAAAGGAAAAGGAAAAAAAAAAAATGAAAGGCACAATTAATAAAGACGGTATAAAAGGAGAAAAGAATGAAAAAAGAAGTAAATAAAGAACGAAAGGGAGGCAAAAAGCAAGAGAGGAAAAAAGCAAAGAAAGAAAAAAAAGAACAAAAGAAGGAAGGAAAGACACAAATAAAAATAAGAGTAAAAGGAAAAAAATCAGCAAATAAAGAAAAAAAGCCGAACATAATGTAAGAAGGAACAAAAGATGAAAACAATGAAAGAAAAAGATAACGAAACGAAAAAGAGGAAAGAAAAGTGAAAGTAAAAATTTAAGAGAGAGAAAAAGGAGAAGGCAAAAAAGAAGGAAAGGAAAAGTGAAAGAAGGAATATAGAAAGAAAAAGAATTATTAAGTGAAGCAAAAAAAAAAAGAAAAGAAAAGGAAAATGAAAGAAAAGAAATAAAATAAAAAGAAAATGAAAGAACCCCCCTCGGTTGCCAGGCCAGCTAAAAACTAAATAAAAACTTTATTTGTTTTCTTTTTACCACTGACTATACTGAGTATTATTTTGTATCTGGCAACCCGGGAATTAAACACTCCAAGCAGAAAATAAAACGCATTAAATAAATAAAGTCATTATTTCCTATTAAAAGTGGAAAATCCCGGAGGTTCAAACATAATCAGAGGGAATTTATTTTATACTGTAACTGTGGGGATTCCTCCAGAATCCCGTGTTTATGGGGACGGGTGTGCTGAAGCGTTTAGGGTTTAGGTATTAGAGGAGTGTCCCAATACTTTTGGCCCGTCGCCTTGTGTTATTCTGTGAGTGTTTAGATCTGATGGTGCTTCAGAAGGAATGCAGATCTGGTCACGTTTCGTCCAGCGTAACGCTACTGCGCCTCACACACACACACAGCTTTAGGACACACACATCCCGAGCCCACGGGGCCCGAGGTGGGACCCCAGGCATGACCCCAGGCATGACCCCAGGCAGGGCCCGAGACCCTGCTGCAGCACAAAGGCAGAAACAGAGTTAAAGATAAGAACAGAGCGTTACCTCAGGAGGGAAACGTTCCCACAATGTAACACAACGTAACACAATAACACAATGCACCGCTTTCACTCCTGTATAAACACAGAGCAAGATAAACACACAACAAAACTCAACCACAACACGGCACTTACCCAGAAACTCAAAAAAGCACAAAAAAAAAAACTTAATAATGAGGCAAAGGGTTTAGAAAATAAAAGTCCTCACATCACGGCCAAAAAAAGGGAGAAAAAGAAAGAATAAATAATGAAATAAGAACAAAAGAAAGAACAAAGGTGAGAAAGGAAGAAAGAGAGAAAGGAAAGAAAAATAAAAGAAATAAATAAAAAAGAAAAAGAGAGAGGATGAAAGTAAGAAAGAAAAGGACAGAATAAAGGAAAGGGACAATTAAAGAGAGACAGAGAAAAGAAAAATAAATAAATGAAGACAAAAAGGAACGAAGGAGAAAAAAAAGAAGCAAGAAAGAAAGGAAGGAAAAGATCAAAAGAAAAAGAATGTAGAAAAGGGACAATTAAAGACTGACAAAAAAGAAATTTTTTGATTGATAATGGAAATAAATAAATGAAGACAAAAAGGAACGAAGGAGGAAAAAAAAAGAAACGAGAAAGAAAGAAAAAGAAAAAAACTAAATAAAAAACAAACACAAAACACAAGAAAGAAAGGAAAAGATAAAAAGAAAAGGAATGAAGGAAATGAACAAATAAAGAGAACAAAAGAAAAATGATTAATAAAGAAGGTGATAAATAAATGAAGACAAAAGAAAGAGAAGGAAAGAAAAAAAAATGACTGAAAACAGAAGTAAAAAAAGGAACACATGGGAGGAACGGTGGGATAAAGGAAAAGGAAAAAGGAAAATGTGGAAGAAAAAAAGCTGAACAGGCAAATAATAAACAAATAAAAGAAAAAGAAAAAATAAAAAAAATAAAAGAAAGAAAGAATAAAGAAAAGAATGCCTTTAGCAAACCAAAATAATACTGAAAATAATATACAGTAGGTAGAGTTAGAGGTGGGATTAGAGATTAGAGATTAGAGATCAGGATTACAGGTAGAGTTAAGGATTAGAAATTAGAGTTAGGGATTAAAGATTAGAGCTAGGGATTAGAAATTAGAGTTAGGGATTAAAGATTAGAGCTAGGGATTAGAAATTAGAGTTAGGGATTAAAGATTAGAGC
>JAUZSU010166821.1:0-25121 GCA_034780255.1 Parotocinclus maculicauda | reverse complement strand
GTGTGTGTGTGTGTGTGTGTGTGTGTGTGTGTGTGTGTGTGTGTGTGTGTGTGTGTGTGTGTGTGTGTGTGTTTAGCTAGAGGGCTGGGGAGTACCCTAGTTTGTTTGGTCAGAAATAAGTGTAGACAAAATTAAGAATCAGGATGCACTCATAAAATATACTTTTATATAGCTCCGAAATCGTAATATAATTATAACCATACTGTACATGAGAAACGGTCATAATGAGCTTTTATACTGTCGATTAGTGTTGAGTACTGTAAGTGAGTAATATTTCTACCCATCGATAGGGGGCGTAAGCTGTAGTTGATAAAACCTGTGTGTAGAAGAAAGCTGTCGTCCAGCAAAAATGGCGGCGACTATGTTGAGGTCGCTTTCCCAACTCGGACGTCCTTCAGCAGCGATTTTAAACAAGAATGTTTTCACTCCTGGAAGTGTTTTGCTCCAACGAAGGTATATTTAATTGAGAAGACAATGAAATGCGCTTAAATCTAATAATTGTAAAAATCCAGTGTTTATAATGAGCTCATTCTTGTACTGACTGCTGGGTATCGCTAGCTATAGTTCATTTATGTAACGTAGTATAACTTAAAATACCTATAGGCAGTAAAAAGTAAAGTATCTTACAGCTTAATGTGTCGTAACATATTTTGTGTCCAGTTCATCTATATACTTCTTAATTAATGCATTTATTGCTGGTGGCCAAATATGTTGTTTTGCTTGGAAGCATTTGCTTTTAATTGTCATTGTGCTTGTATTGGACAAGACATGCGCTATGCACTGTAACGTAATTAAAACATCAGAAATAGTAGAAAATAGTGTATGTATAGCTGCTTTGGTTTATGCTACTAAACTGGTAAATATAGACTTTTAGTTGAACTGCAGGGCCTTTCGGTCAGGCTGGCTTTTAAACAGACACAAATGACTATGTATGACGGTGTGGACACGTTTGCCTGTGCTCCAAGAATTTTGGGATACACTCCTGACCACTGAATCATAACTATTACTTCTGATTTGCCTTATCATGGTCATGGTGACATGGGAGATCAGTTGACCCCCAAAGCCCATCCTGGTTTAGAAGAAGCATGCTCTGGATGGAACCCAGTCCATCACACCTTGCGATGTTTTTAACTCCGATTTAGCCAACTGTGTCTGTGTGACATCTGATTCAGTCAATTCTAAGCAGTTGGATTTTTTAATTGACCTGGATACCATAATAACATAACATAATATAAGTGCTTTGCCAATATGTTTTTCCAACTCTACCTTGTTCATTATGGGACCAACAATGTGTGTAGTTATTGTAGTGACCAGTAAGTATAAACTGACGCCCCATCCGTAGCACTGTTCGTGGTAAAGATGTGCTAATACATCAGTCCTTTTCAGTGTCTCTAGTGTGCAGATAATGACCAACCACACAAATAAATGTCTGGGTAGATGCTATTCCATAATAGTCTCTTTTTCACAGAAACACGTGATTGAGAAAACTAACAAATTGTGCTGAGCTGCAGTCAGTAAACTTTCATTGTGTGCCTGTATGTACATGTTTTTGTAAAATAGAAACAATTTACATTTCAACATTGCACATATTTTCAGTCTTTGCTTTGAGATTATTATACATATATATTATTAGACTTATGTTCATCTACTTGTACAAGGGTATTTAAATGGGTCTTTAAAAAGCTCTTTAATCTTACTCTTGACTATTGGTCTGTGCTCTGATAAAACGGCTCATGATTAGTCTGTCAGACTGTCACACTTTGTAAGATAATAGGATAATATCCATAAACTTGGAATTCCCTCTTTCCAATAACACACACAGGATTTCTCTCATCTCATATGTAGGCAGAAGCAATGGCAGCCTGATGTAGAGTGGGCAGAGCAGTATGGGGGTGCAGTCATGTACCCTACTGGTGTCACCAAGAATTGGGTCCCGCCACCATGGAATGGTTCGTATTTTACCCTTCCTCCTAAGAAGTGTTTCCCGCAGATCGGAACCTGAACTGTTCTTAAGGTGGTAGTCAGCAGATAGTGCAGGCATTTTCAGCGGGCACAAAAATACTATATGACATTTGACGTATTGGTGACATTTAACTAAGTTTTTTGACTATTTTTACAGTTCTGAAAACACTTGACTGTTATAGCTACCAGCACAATGTAGCTGTTGCTTTCTTTTATAGCTGTTGCTTTCTTTTATAGTGCTGTCAAAGTTGAACAATTACAGAACGACAAAGGGAGTTACTTTGCCTGGTCATTGCCTGTGAAATGTACAAAAAGCCTGCATTGTATATAATAGTGTAATAGTGAGATAGAGAGTGAAACTCAAATTTTAAAAAAATTGAAAATCTCCCATACAAATGCATTGACAGAATGTTTTGATTCAAATTTATACAGACAACAGAATATTCAGATTCAAATTGCAAATGGCAGATTTTCAGACTGTGTGCATTCACCCCTCCTCGCTGTGTCTCTCTGTATGTACACAATATATACCTATTATAATGCAAATATAATGCATCAATCCCACATGGGCAGAAATATTGGAACATAAACCTGCACATAGCCAAAAGTATTGGGACATGATTGTGGATGATTGTGGATGCTTAGTCTATATTAATTATGGCTGCTGTTGATTACTTTCTGGAATAAGTAACATTACTGCAGCTGCTACTCATTACTTATGAACTGTGTTGCCATAAACAATATCAACTGGAACACACAAACCAAATTCCCATTTTCTGTACATGGACAATGATATGTTAGAATATCATACATTTGCATTATGAAATCTTTAAACCTATGATTAGCAGCCGATGGGAACGGTTTTACAGTATGTATTCAAAGTATGTGGACTTTTACCCTTTATTATTGCATGTAAGTGTGATATCATTAAATAATTTTTGCAGAGCTTTTATAGACTAAGAAGTAAGAAAGTTCAGCTTCTAGTTCATTGTCAAACAATTCCTAACTAGTGGAAGAACTTAGGGTTTCCGTGTAAAATGTTTTCATCTCTCCACAGACAAGGACCCCCCAGCAGAAAAGGAGGTGTCCAACCTTACTATAAACTTCGGGCCCCAGCATCCTGCAGCTCATGGTGTGCTGCGTCTGGTGTTGGAGCTGAGTGGTGAGTCAGTGAAGAAGTGTGACCCTCATGTTGGCCTGCTCCATCGTGGCACTGAGAAACTCATTGAGTACAAAACCTACCTGCAGGTAAGATTGCATTTAAAAAGTCAACCTTCCTTTTCTATAAAATATCATGGTAACTTATGCCTACATTATAAGTGGTCTGCATGTATTTATCCTATTGAATGGGTGGTTCTGTGGGTAGTAAAGAGATGTATATTAGAAAATTTACTTAGGAACCAATACTTCACTACAGTCCAGCCCTCAACATTAGCAGCAGATGTGAACTGAACTGAAAATACATTATGATTTAAAAAACATAATGGTTCATTCTTCATTTTCTCCTGTCTTGATTATTGTAACTCCCTCTTCATTGGTAATCCACATTCTCTCACTTCAGAATGTTCAGTATTTATCTGCCAGAATTCCCTGACAATTCTCTGTCAGGCCGTATTGGACACAAGGCTTACCCAACAACACCTCCTAAAAGGGGAGCACCTCCAATATGCAATAGCTGTCACACCATTAACTTAATCACAGAATGTCACCAATACACAAGAATTAGAGACTGTCTGAGAATTCCCAGCAACATGCCAGATGCACTAAGACTAGAAAACATAAGTAAAGTCCTATACCTTACCCAAATAGGAATTCTGTCCCAACTATAAGACCCATGATTAGCAGTAAAACGACAACTGTTGCACTGTAGGACTGTTGCCTCTCAACAAGGTGGTCCCAGGTGGAGCAATCTGGGTCTGTTCTGTGTTAAGTCTGCATGTCCTTCCTGTGTCCATGTGGATGTACTCCAAGGTTCTTTCCACGAAGACACGCATTAGGTTATTTGGCTTCTCTAAAGCGTCCCTTGTGTGCGAGTGTGTATATAAGTTGTTGTCTGGGTTTTATGATGGATTGACACCCATGTCGCCGGCTAGGTACCAGCTCTCCCACGACCCTGTCCAAGATCAAGCAGATAAGAAAATTAATAAATGGTTACCTGTCCCATTATACATTTATAAACATATCTTGATCACATTCAAATTTCAGCAATCTCTTGTACCCCCTTATGTAACTGAAGTTTTACACCCATACCAATATTCTTGTATTTGTGAGGTCCTTTGATGCTGATCTCGCCATCCTTACAATCTCTGCGTCTTTGCTCTTTGCTTTGCTCCTTCAAAGCTGACCTCAAAATATACCTATTTTCTCAATACTGTCATCACTCTGTCAGCAGTTGTTTATTTTTAATTAAAAATTTTTATTCCTTCCACCCCCCCCCCCTTCTCCCATCCGTATTGTTGTTGAGTATGAAACGTGCTGTACAATACTTTTTATTACACTTACAGTAAACCGCCACCAACCAGCAGAAATTAATTTTGTTTTTATATGAATCCATTACAAGTCAAGGTAAATGCTTGCCTTTAAAAGTTTGATATACAAATTTATATCGGGCTTTATGTTTTGCAACTTCTAACTGTTTACCTATAAGCTGCAAGAAAGCAGGTGTGTATATTAATGTGACTAGTAGGTGTACACTATGTTTAAAAATGTATATAATAATATACTGCTGTATCTGATATCTGATGCACCCATACCAGCACAACACAGACATCCATGTCATTACTATGTCAGTGTCACTGCTGTATTGATATTCATCCACCACAGCCAAAATTACATCTGACCTATCTGACTGGTCTCTTTGATACAGAAGATGGCATAGGGCATGGCGTACACCTGTCCTGTATTATTGGTGCTTCTGATGCAGTTGACTTTGTGTGTATGCACCAAGTGGCAGATGAGTGGATATTGTGCTTTTTTTCTGCTTAATATAATGGACATGGAGTTAATGTCTCCCCTGTGTCAATGACTTGCAGGCCCTCCCATACTTTGACAGGCTTGACTACGTGTCCATGATGTGTAATGAGCAGGCTTACTCTTTAGCTGTAGAAAAGCTGCTGAACATCCAGGCTCCACCTCGTGCCCAGTGGATCAGAGGTAAGAAAATGACACCCACATTATTTTAGTCTAATTTAGTAGTTCATTATGTTTCAGTTTTTTTAATGTTTTTTTTATTGACTACACACTACTCAAACTTTGCTTTAGAAGAATACTAAAAATATCTGTCACAAAATCTGTTTTGACTACAATGAATTGGTTATGTGTAAACCACTTGGATGGCATGTAACATGGGGGCACCCTGGTCTGCAGTCTCTCCAATACCCGTTCTCGAGGAATATGCACACGAATGATACGCACACATATTGCGGAACCTGAACTTAAATTTCAAGGGCCCTGCAGCTTACATTTTGGTGCCAGGAGACCGAACGCAACCAAAACCTCACCTTCCTGGATGAAGGATTTGGCCATGGGTGGTTCAGCACTGCAAATCAGCACTCCAGTTGGTGTTCCTGGTTGTGTGCTCCTGGAGGTTGGGTTCCAGGCACTTTAATTGCTTGTTTCAAGTCTAGGTCATGCCAAGATGCCATAATGTCATGTAGCTGTTTATATTTGTATGTGAGACCCAAGAGGCTTTGACGTTTTAGCACTCCCTGAGGTTTTGGCAGGGTCTGTGTAATGGTCTGTGCAGACCACGATTGTCTCTATTCATTCATTGTCTCATCTACTTATCCTAGTCAGGGTTGCGAGAGAGCCGGTGCCTAATTGGCGACACGGCTGAAGAAGGGAACAAAATTAAACAAGCCACCAATCCATCTTAGGGAGTGTCTACACATTACAGTAAAGGCCCTCTTGTGGGATTTGCTTCACCCGAGCACACTTCACAATGGTGGTGGGTCTGTGTAAGCTGTTGCACAGACCAGGGAGGGATGCCCTCATGTTATACCTTGGATCACATACATTTCAGACATTATCTCGTCATTGTGTAATTGAACATGAGACTTACTGACCTCTTACCTCACCACTCTTCCTTCTTTTTATTCATGGAACATGTTAGGGAAGTGCATTTTCCCTGTAGACTGGACTTTTGCAGAAGTGTCAGCCAATTGGTCAGGCAGTGTCTCAGAACATTTAAAGGTCAGGAACAGACCTTTGATGTGCTGAAACTGAAAGTGTCATTTAAAATTCATTTACTTTTAAAGTAAGCAAATCACTGTGTTAACTTACTGGATTAAGTTTAATGCATACCTTATATGCTATAGCCAGAAATAAAGTACCAGGAGTTTGGATTCAAGGATTTGACTAAACATTATTTAGATATCCTGAATTGGCTGTCACATTTTCATATCTTACAGTCCAGTTTTATTGTTAACATTTAATTCATTTAAACAATTAATGGTTCACGCATATAAATCCCATTATCTTCCCAGTACTGTATGGTGAAATGACCCGTATTCTGAACCACATCATGGGCATCACCACACATGCACTGGACATTGGTGCCATGACCCCATTCTTCTGGATGTTTGAGGAGAGAGAGAAGGTAAGAGGAACATCAGGATTTTTGGTTACATCATACATTTAATTTACAACGTTTGCAAATATTGCACAGAGATTCTTACTGATGCTTTTAGTACATATTAAATTCAAATAATGATTTGGTTAATTACCTGGCTTTGACTCAATTTCTTTTGTTTCTGCACCTTCTGCATCACAGATGTTTGAATTCTATGAGCGTGTATCTGGAGCCAGAATGCACGCCGCATACGTCAGACCTGGAGGAGTCCATCAGGTCAGCATGTTATTAATGAATTAGCATGATTTTTGTTTTACATTTAATAAGTCAAACTGAGTCCATGTTTCTGTGTGCTGTAGGACTTACCTGTGGGTCTTATGGATGACATCTATGAGTGGTGTAAGAACTTTTCAATACGCATCGATGAGGTGGAAGAGGTGAGGTGGAATTGGTATTTGTTTCCTTTTCACATGTTATAAAGAAAGTTGGTTTTGTAAAATTATTCTGTAGAATAAATTAAGCTGCGTTTTGATTTTTAAACTGTAGAATTTTCAGTTTTAATTATACTTATGTTGTAGATGCTGACCAATAATCGCATCTGGAAGAACAGAACTGTCAATATTGGTGTTATTGGAGCAGAAGACGCGCTTAATTATGGCTTCAGGTAGTGGCATCACACTAACATAATGAATTTAGGCGTTGCATACTTTGAACAGTTATTATAGTAAACTTGCTTTTCTCTTGCTCTTCTCTCTCTTGGTCTGTCGCTCTTAGTGGGGTGATGCTGAGGGGTTCTGGTATAAAGTGGGATTTGAGGAAGTCTCAGCCTTATGACAAATATGATGAGGTGGATTTTGACATCCCGGTTGGAAGTAATGGGGATTGCTATGACAGGTGGGTATTTTGGAACAAATACTTCATAGTTAATTAATTCTATTACATATCTGCTATGATGTGATGGGACTGTTGTGGCCTAGAGTCCAGGGTTCAAATCCCTCCTCTGCTCGCACAGTTGGGTCCCTAAGCAACACTCTTAAGCCACAATTGGATTGTAAGACTGTATGAATTGTAAGTTGCTCTAGATTAGGGCGTCTGCTAAATGACATAAATGTAAATGTGTCAGAAGATTTTGAATTTGAAAGAATCATCTTCCCATGTACTGCTCTCTTGTGTTTTTCATGGGTTTTAGGTCAGGGGATGATGCTATGACAATTTCAGTAGCTTTATTGTGTAGGGACTGGGCCTTTTTTGTTACGATCCAATTGGCGATGAACGATATGGCAAAATGTTATATTATGATAAATAAGGAAATTTACACTATTTCTCACAATACATGTGACTGCAGACAAAGTGCATCAGTAGAAACATTTAGAAAAAACATTATTTAGATATTAACCCATACTTATTAATGTGATTTATTTTAAAAATGTGCTCCACTCTATTCAATTAAGCAGGACTAATTACACTCTTTATAAGGAAACATGCAAAATGTGTTCTTTAAGCACTGACAATTTCCTCGATATCACAATAGCAACATTTATCGCGATACAATTGTAAACACCCAATCACAAGTTTGTAATTTGTCCCTCCTTGCACCACTGTCAGAAGGTACTCACCATGACTGACAAGAAACACCCTGCATGCCTTTTGAGTTAGGACTCTTAATATATGTGCTCAGATCTTTACTCCTGAACATTTCTCCCACATTCAGCATACTGACTACAAGAACCTGCTCTTTACTTGCTGTTTAATATATCCCAGAACTTAACATATATCCTTTTTGCAAGAAGATAATCAACATTGTTTTTTATTTGTTCTGTGTGTTGGTTTGATTGTTTTGACTGAACAGTGTACATAACATTTGGGATGATGTTCATTTCTGCATAGACATCCTTCTAAAACCACATTGTCTAATTTAAAGTGTTTGTTCTCTAATCTTCACATGCTGATGAGTGGCTAAGAGAATTTGGCCACCTTATAAATGCCTAAGTGACACTGGAAGCCATGAATGAGAGTTCCTAACCATAAAAAAAATCAACTTCAGGAAAAATGTGATATAATTATTGGAATATAATGTAAATAAATATTGACCAAGGGTTCCTAACATTTGTAGTGTGTTGTTTTCTTTTTATAGTTATTTTTAAAAGTTTTTGTTTTTTTTTACCATAACTTCTTTATCAATTTTGTGTATAATTCCTTTAAATAATATGGTATAAATAACAGCATTATGTTTGAATGATGACTTTGTTACACCAGGTATCTGTGTCGAATAGAGGAGATGAGACAATCTCTATGGATCATGCACCAGTGTCTCAACAAGATGCCTGAAGGAGAGATCAAGGTGGATGATGCTAAGGTTGCACCACCCAAGAGATCTGAGATGAAGGTAGGAAGTGTTATTAATTTACATTTACAGCATTTAGCAGACGCCCTTATCCAGAGCAACTCACAATTCATACTGTCCAAGCAATTGTGGGTTAAGGACCTTGCTCAGGGGCACAACTGTGGCAGAAGTGGGATTTGAACCCTGGATTTGGACTGGATAGAAAGTGTAGCATGTTCATGCACATCATTTTAAAAGGTCTCCTTATTGACCATTTATTCAATCATTTGCATCAGATATTTTAGAAGACAAGAACTTTTAGGTGAATCCAGTTTTTGCTTTGCTTCCGTTATACCAGGGGCTTGATGATACACTCTGCTTATGATTCGATTCACAATGCAGTATTCATGATTGGATTTTCTTAACATAAGACATTTGATAAAACACATTCCATTATTTCCTTTTAAATTTCCTTTAGATTTTCCTTTTAAAGGTTTTAAACCAACCGTAGTTCCCTATAAGGTAAAAAAATACTTGAAACTGAGTTTTTCTAAACAAAATGTTCTGTTTTAGCAGTTTGAGGTGAAAACGCTCCTTTTTTATTTCTGAAGAATAACACTTATTCAGAAATAAAAGAATATGTGAACTAAAAGAATGTTTAGTCCCCTGTAGTAAAAAAATAGGTGTTTTAAATAATGCTACAGAATGTCCTGTTGTAAAATTTTAAATTGCATATCAAAGTAAACAAATAAGCTCTCTGAGCCTCCCAAAGCCTAGCTCAGCCTGTAAACATCCTCTTTCTTTAATTCACCCTCACCAGTTTTTATTGTAGACTGGACTAAAGACTGTGGTGCATGGGAGCATGACACATGATGTGCTGGTGTGGGCAAAATTGAATGCGCTCTCTCTTGTTCAAAAAATGCAATTGCATCAAATGGGATCAGCGTTGATAGCACAGTGTGTCTGGGCACGATGTATTGTCACATATCTACATTATAGATTTGCAGCAATGTTTTAACAAAGAAAGACATGATGATTTTGCATCCTTATGCTTTCCTTGCAGACATCGATGGAATCCCTGATCCATCATTTCAAGCTTTACACAGAAGGGTATCAGGTACCACCAGGAGCCACCTACACAGCTGTTGAAGCACCAAAAGTAAGTAAAAAATATCACTTCACATATCAGAATTTTCTGGTTAATCAGGCACAATTTATTTTCTTATATTAGTTTACTTGTACTAGGTCTATTTGCATCCATTCATTAGTTTTATGTTTAACATGCTACTCAAACTGATGACAGATGACAGGGGAAGAGAATCTCCTGAAAGGCAGGTCTTGGTTGTTTGTTCTCTGTATTCGGTACTTAGTAACCACCAAAAGTGATCCAGGAAAGATAACAGGTGAATTGATGATATCTTCTTGGATGCCAAAAGCTCACTGATGTAATGTGGAGCGAATGCTAACCCATCTGTTCTGATCTCACAGTAGAGTTGCTATAGTACTAACTGCTGAAAAAGTTAAAGCTGGCTATGACAGAATGATGTTGGAAAGGTTTAGTGGTCGTAGTACCCATGCTGACCCAAGACTTCCAACGTGCTTATACCGCGTGTGCACCACAGGGCAGAGATTGGACTGAGAAGCACTATGTAGAGAAGGCAAGCCAGCAAAAGCATTGTGTTGCTCTGGGTATTGTTCTGCTTGGAAATATTTAGGTTCTGGTATTCATGTGGATTCTAGTTTACCTAGAACCATCTGCCTAAACATTGTTGCGGATCACATACAACCCTTCATGGCAACACTGATAGCAGTGGCCACTTTCATCAAGATAATGCACATTTCTATGCTGCTTTACCTTGTAGTTCAAGACTAGTTTGTAGAACAAGACAGTTAAAAGGTAATTTAAGGTAATTTAAAAACATGACCTTAAAGCCCCCAGATCTCAATCAGTTTAAACATCTGTGGGATGTGTTGGACAAACAAGTCCAATCCGTTTAGGCTCCACCTCAACGCTTACAGGATTAGCTTCTAACATCTTGGTGCAGGATACCACGACACCTTTAACGGCCTGTTGTTTTCCATGTGTCAGTGGGTCAGGTGTTTTGTCAGGGGGGGAGGGGGGCCTACATAATGTTCAGTTGGATTTATTGTAATGATTGATCAGTGTCCTGACATTCTGTGTTCTGACCCATTTTAAATAATGCTTTTACACATTTGTTTGACAGGGGGAGTTTGGTGTGTATTTGGTCTCTGATGGTTCCAGCAGGCCCTACCGCTGTAAAATCAAGGCTCCTGGCTTCGCTCATTTGGTAAGCAGACTTTTTTTTAAATTAAAGATGATAAACAGTGTCACAGCTGTTATGAAATTCTATCTATTATATTTCTGCTCCATGTTGATAGTTGTGCGTGAAAGTCTCAGGAGACTTACACAAGAAGTTATTGAAATACTCAAACTCATGCCTCATCAACAATAGTGCCAGGGTCAAAATCACTAAGATCACATTTTTCCCAGTTCTGGTTGTTGTCATGAACATTACCTGAAGCTGCTGGTTTATATTTAAAGGATTTTGTGCATTGGTAATTGCATGAATGATTAAGTGTGCAGTTGTTTCAAATAAACACACAGTGCTCCAAATATTGTATATACAGTACATATACCTACAGCGTGTGTTTACAATTATTTCAAAATGTAAATACAAAAATTACAGGAATTAGGAATTTCAGACATTTCAAAATGAAATAACCCATAATGAAATATCCCCTATATTTAGTGAGCAGTGCATTTATATATATCTCAAACATCCTTACCTGCACAGATGAGTTTACACAGACTGCTCATATACAGAACAATAATGGTGATCTCATTAAAACTGCACATGTTAAGCTCTGGGAATGTATAATTTTTAGAAGAACTGCATATTTGATCCAGTAGAAGCCATGTGTAGCAATCTAAGAAACTTTATCCAGAGTATAATACTTATGGGCAGACTGGGAAGAACTGGAAGGAGTTTCTGTGAAACAGCAGAGATTGTGGTGCTCCTGACCAGCAGGGGTGATCCTCTACCGAAAGTGGTACAAGGAGAACACAAAAGCTGCAAGAAGCAGTGACATGGTTTGAGGGTTTCAAGGCATAAAGAGGGAAACAAACAAACAAACATGATCTTATGTGATCAGATCGGTCACAGATAAATCCTTTATTCCATCGTATATTGCATCGTAGCTGGACTTTGGAAGATGCCTGCTGAAAATATGTGGATGGTGGGGACGTGTACACCATTTACCTGAGGAAATATTTTCCCCAGGATATAATGAGGACGACGAGCTGGTGAAGGGAGGATGATACTCTAACCCAGTGCTGTTGGATTTTGAATCCCTGATCCTAACACACCCGATCCAACTGCCCAGCTTATTAACAAGCCCATTACTGAGATAAAATAGGTGTGTTTAAAACATGAAAGTGTGCAGCGCAGAGGGGCTCCAGTACTAGGGTTGAGAATGTGTTCAGTACAGTAACCAGTGTTCTGCCAAGGAACCCAGGCATTCATGTGGATGTAAGTTTGAGTCCACTGTTCACACATTTACTGAGGTCTTGTTTTTCGGTACAGGCTGGCTTGGATAAAATGTCGAAAGGACATATGCTTGCTGATGTGGTGGCCATTATTGGTAAGACGTTTTAAATAGACGTGCAACAATATTTCACTTTAATTTGTGTCTGTTTTTGCACTGTAGGGTGAGAGGTGGTTTTCTAACTTTTTTTCTAACCCCTTTACTTCTCTCCATGCAGGAACTCAGGATATCGTGTTTGGGGAGGTGGACCGTTAAAGAAATGCCATGGTCTGGTTTTGATGTAAATCTGTTTCGTTTTCTGATTTCACTCTGGTGATGATGTGATGGAAAACATCAGTCAAATCTCTCTGTGAGAAAACTTGCATAAAGTGTATTAAACTTAAATATTTAAAATCTGTTCAAATTTTGCTTCCTTCATCGTACATTTTAGTTTTAGTAGCCTAAACATTAAGCCATTAAGTAAAATTATTAAAAACTGTCATGACTGGTAAGCAGTGGAGAGTGTATCAGTATCTGGCACTTAAGTGCCTAGAAAATCTTTTAAAACATTTTAACTACAGTTGTATGTTCTCATTTAAGTTTTCTTTCAAAGAAATTTACAAGTTCATTTAAAGCGGTAAAGTATCAATTTAAAAAGATTGTTCAGAATTTAGCAGGTAGCAGGGTGTCACTGTGCTTAGTGTGGTTCATTCAGTTCAATGGAATTCAATACCCTATGGTGAGAAAATTTCTAAAACTTTGTTTTCACTAAGTTATTACAAAGGAAAAACTTAAATTGTGCATGGAGGCCACCCACTTCTCTTGATCACATTTGAGATTTTTTTTTATTTTGTTTGGAGTCCACCTAAGGTAAATTGTGGCTATTCATGAGAAGAGCAGGGTTACGTCAATAAAATAGAACTCCCCTAGCCACTGCCATGCTGGATGGTTGGATGGAAATAGCTTGTTTGCAGATCCCCTACCACACATATCAGTAGTTATTCCAAACTGTAGATTCTGTCCTGCTCAAAACGCTGTTTTTGTTTTATTTAAGCTGACTTGTTTCACTAGCATCTGTTCTCTCCAAATCCTCCTCACTGTTTGTAGGGAGGAATGCATATGTGTAAGCTGAATAAGAGAAAATCAAAAAGCACTCGTACGCCGGCTGGCCCGCAACCTTGTGAAGATTTAAGCTAAAGATAATGAATGGAGGGATAATTTAAAGTTAAAATAATTTTCTAGGTTTCTGAATTCAAGTCTAAATATACAATTTTTATATTCTGTTTATTCCTAAATACTAATTTATGTTAAAAGATAGTATAGAATGTTTTTTCTGCAAAAAGCTAAAAGGATAATATGTCTTGAAACCGTCTTAAAACTTGATGTCTTTTTTTTGACAGTGGATTGTGATAAGTAAAACTTAACCACATAAGGATATGTTTGAACAAGCCTAAACTTCCTTCTACATCTTCACTTGTGTACCTTCAGCTGCTTTCTATTTATGTCAGACAACCAATATAGTCACCAAACAAGTGTGCTCAAATCAACAGCAAAACACTGAACTGTTATAAGAATCATTTAATACAACGTAATCTAAGAAAGATCATCTTGCGTTTTTAAAAATGTCTTTGTATATATTTATACATTATATTTTGAATGAATGTGGTTACACCACCTGATAAGTTCTAAGCAATAAAGAAAATATTGGAATATAAAGATTTTGGCGACAGCTAAATACAAATCTATGATGGACCACTGTGCAAATAATGCAGCTTTATATTGATAGGAGTAGGATTAGTTGATCATGCAAAGAAAAGTAAGGAAAGGAATGCAGTAACATTTGTTTCTTTTCTTGTTACAACCTTCTTATGGTTTATTTTTAAGATGGAGAGACTCATAGGTGTCCTGAGTGTGATGAGATAGCCCCTGAAAGAGAGAGAGTGAGAGAGGAAGTGACTCTTCAATAGAATTCACACAGACCAGAAACCAAGCTTAAAAACTGAGTGAATGTTCATCTATGCATATGGCAGCTGTTATGCCGACTGCGTCAAACTGTGTGAGGTACATTTAGATTAAGTATTTTAATCAACTTTTATCCAACTCAGACATTCCTTATTTTAACAACGGGTGATGGTTTAGATTTACAAAATAAACATTATAGATTTAAGTAAAATAATTTAAAGCAACCATATCTATAAACCACTGACAATAATTATGGAGTCACCACTCCTGGAGGAAGATCTTTTAATTGTATAAGTTTGTTTAAAAAAACCCCCAAAAAAACAAAAACCTGCCACAAACCTTCAGAAAACAATAAATAAAAATAAATAAATATAATTATTGTAGTTAGTCACAACTGTTTTTAGATGAAGTAGAGGAAAAAAATATAAAATCACTAAATTCGGAGGAAAATATTATGGAATCGATCCGTAATTTGCAGTTCTAAAACTCCTGTATCAGATTAAATTTGCTAATTAGTCGTCAGTTTAAAAAAAAAAGCTCTCACACCTTGAAGAGCTGTTGCACAAAATGGATTGACATAAATCATGGCTCCAACAATATTGATGTCAGTAGAAACAAAGGAGAGAATTTTATAACTTCTTCAAGAAGGTAAATTATCACGGAATGTTGCCAAAGGTGTTGGTCATTCCCAGTCAGCTCTGTCTAAAATCTGTCCCAAGTACAAACAAATTGGAAAGGTTGTAAAAGGGATTCATACAGGTAGACCAAGGAAAACATAGGCGTCAAGATAGAAAACTTAAAGCAATACGTGTTGAACACAGAAAATTCACAACAAAACAAAAGAAATCACTGGGCAGAAAGGGGAGTCTATGCATGTGATTGAACTGTAAGAAATCACCACCATTGGGCACATCTTTAATAAACGCCAAAGTCTACATTGAAATTTTGGACTTTTCCTATTACATCAGCTCAAAGGATGTTTGGTAATGATGACTTAATTTTTCAAGATGATAATGCATCTTGCTATAGGGCAAAGGACATGAAAACGTTCCTTCAAAAAGACATATAATGTCAATGGCATGGCCTGCAAATAGTCCAGATTTCAATCCAATTAAAAATTTGAAAAAAATGCTCCAGGCTATAACCTGTAAAGCTGATCTGGCAACAGCAATAACAGACTGTTGGAGACAGATTAATGAAGAATACTGTTTGTGATTAGTTCAGAGAATTTAAGCTGCTATAAAAGCCAGAGGTGGTGCAACAAAGTACTAATGGTGCAATGTTTCATTCTTCAGAATATAATGATTCCATATTTTTTCCTCTACTTGATCTAAAAACACAATTGTGTTTGACTACTGCAATTATATTTCTTTTTTTAAAATTATTTTTTACTGTTTTCTTAATGCCAGATGGTTGTAATTTTGAAAAAAAAAAAAAAAATAGTGGCATGCCTCTGTGATGCTTAGTTTTTCTACAAAATTAAACAATTGAAAGATCTTCCTCAAAGAGTGATAATTCCATAAATTTTGCCCAGGGTTGTATTCATACTTCATTTGAACCTACTACCCATTGCAAACATAATAAAATCACTACACTCGTGATGTTCAGTGTCTTATTTCATAGCAAATTAACAGATTCATGACACCAAACATTTTTTTTTTTCAAATCAAAATTTTGCTGACGGAAAAAGTGAGATTATAGAAATAATTGTTTTTAAAGTTTTGCTGTAGAATTTAGACAACTTTATATAACACAAATATATTTAATTGATTTTAATTAATACAGCCTGAACTAAGTAGTTGTGCTTTACTGCTTGATAGTAAGTCTATGAAGTCAAAACAGATTGTGAACAATGTACAAGTAGACTTAAAATATGTCTGGAAAATAAATAATAGGTATTAACTATGAAAAGCATTTAAAATATACATTTTATGGTGATTTTCTTGACCAGTGGTTCAAAGTTAATAAATAACACCCAAAGCTATTCCGGAAGCAGAATTAAATTCCCAGTGTTATGCAATCAGTCAATGTTGAGCAAAAAAATATGTAATTATTAAAGACCTTTTCATTTTAAAATAAATGCCAGCAAATACATATTGGTCTATGGTTAAACTGTAGCGCTTATAAAAATTATCAAGCTGTCAGCTGGCTAATTGTAAGAAAACATGGCACCAACAAGAAAAATGTCAAAAGAATGAATTGAAAGTGTTATAAAACTACTTCAAGAAGGAATTCAAGCCGAATATGATTAAGTGTGGCTAAATATATTGGTTGTTAACAGTGACCTGTGTATAAAATTTGGGGAAAAAATGAGTTTCATTTAGAATACTATTTTTATTAGTGAAGTCTTTAACTTGTTGGATGTATGCTTCACAAAATCCAGAAGTTCAAGGTCTTAACAAGATGTGTTTTTAGTCATATCTTTTATTTATGTTTTATAAGTGAGGTGATTCCATTGACTACACTGATGTCATAGGTAATCTTTTTACAAAAGCAAGCACATTTTTTTAGTAATAAGAAGATTAATGAATGCAGTTGATTTCCAATTCAAAAACATTCTAAATCTAAATTTGACATTCTTTATAATTTTATTGCGTAACAACATTAAGGGCTATTAATGTTATGTTGTAATTATCCTGGAAAAGTTTACAGTTATATTCATATTTTCAGCTCAGGCCTGCACTCAGTGGGTATCTTTAAGCATTTTCTTAGCAAAATATTTTTTTAGGTTTAGTAACAAGTGAATTAAAATAAATCAGTATCAGTCTGAAAGAAATCTCTATGACCTAATTGCAAAACATAAGTGGCAGCTGTGGCACTTCTGTTTTTACTGTTATATTAAAACTTGTGTTATGGACACACCCTACTGACTGTTTTATTACTTATTCTGAGGGAGCCAAAGTTTCCTCCATTGTGTTCCCCTCTCAAGTGCTTGCCAGGTTGCTACTGTAACAGTTAATCTGTTCTTAATAAAATTAAAAAGGTCAAACAAAGCAATTTAAATATCCCCAAATCCCACCTCTGCCAAGCTGCCACAGTAGGGCCCTCGATCAAGGCCCTTAACAATTGCTTGGATTGTAAGACTGTATGAATTGTAAGTCGCTCTGGATAAGGGCGTCTGCTAAATGCCGTTAATGTAAATGTAATGTCTTGGAGGTGCGTTTGGGGTCGTTATCATGTTAGAATACTGCCCTGCAGCCTAGTTTCTGAAGTGGGGATCATGCTCTGTATCACTATGTTAGTTTTCAGTCATGGTTCTTTCAATGAACTGTAGCTCCTTATAGCTGGCAGCACTCATGCAGCCCCAATTCATGACATTCCCACCACGATGCTTGACTGTAAGCAAGACGCACTTGTCTTTCTACTCCTCACCTGGTTCATGCCACACACACATTTAACACCATCTGAACCAAATAATTCATAATAATTCATAATTCATAAATTCATATTGGGCTCATGAAAGATTGTGAGAGTGATAACATTAATGGTTGTGTGTGTGAGAGTTATTTTGAGGGCACAGCAAATTCACACTCTCATACAAGCTGTAGACTAATTAATTAAGATGGTTTTTTTTTATAATACAAAAGTATTATAAAAGAATGGTAAAACTCACTTGATACACCCCTTCGTCTGCATCCTTCTGCAAAAACAGACAGAACAAAATTTTTGGAGAACATAGACAGTATTCACTGGGTTTGATCACAGAGCTTGAATATCTGTCAAGTTCTAATATCTTACATTGTAAATAGCTTTTGGAACCAATAATTAAAGATGGTCACCCTAAGGCACACACTAACTTCTGCATTTGTTGTGTGATAAGTGCTACATACATTGAAATAATTATGAGGAAGTAGGATATGAAATAAAAAAAACTGAGAAATGGACTTATAGAGTTTAATATAAAGTCTTCCTTTAAAGATTTGAAGAAATGCTGTAACGTTTTCTATAATGCACTGCGCAATACACTAACACAACACAGTCTAATATATTAACGCCTGCTGAAGGGAACCCCAAGAAACTCCAGTAATCTTATTACTCACTCGTTATTATGCTTGTTAGTAACATTTAGTAAATTCTATTACAATTCCTGTATGGAAGAAATAAATAAGCTGAAAAGTAGAACAACCTTGAGATCTCTCCCATAAAAAACACAGTATAAATTGCCATCATGCATAAATAATTGTAATTGGTTTGTATAAGTTATTACTGTATTATATTAAAAAGTACTAGAACATCAAAATCCAGCCTTACCTTTGGGGATGATGTTTTTGTACGTTCATTCCTTATCTGTAAATGTGATAATTATTGCATAACTGGGAATTAGATAATGCTTTCCTAAACAATTGTGCATATACAAAGTATGCCAAGGCTTCGTATATATCACATTTCTTATGTTATAAATAGTTAATATGAAAATATACTATGAATATAGTATACTATATGTAATATATTAAAGCATTAGACATTAAGGCATTAAACCTAACAATAATAATAGATTCAACTCAGATAAAGACACAAGATGTTAAAACCTAACCCTAACCCAATTAAAATGATATACCTTTATCCTGCAGTAAAGGACAGTTAGGACAAATCCATAGAGAAATAGAATGGCATCCAGAATATAGCAGATTTTGGAGTTATCAAAAGCAGCTTTCACATGAAAAGAAAGAGATTACAATATTAATGACACAAATATTTTATTTTGTTCCCGTATTCTTTCACATCATTGTGTATGGTATGAATGTGGCAGTGCTTTAAAGCCATGGAAGCAAAATGTTTAGCTAACACAGCTGTTTTAATTGTTTGTGAAGTTTAATCACTTTCTTTTGAAAGTACAAGCCTTGATAAATGAATCTCAAGGGGTCTGGAACACAACCGGACATCCTGCTCGGACATGCAGACAGTACCTCACTTTAGTAACAGATACTAGTCAGTTGCAGGCTATTGATGTTTATATTTAAAGTGTAAATGTCTGGTGCCAGATGATCTCCAGATTGGGACCTGTCCCCTTTAGATAATGTGAGGAGAATTCTGAAATGAAAAAGGTGACCACAACGACCCTGTACTGTTGCATCTGTACTGTAGATCTTAAGATGCAGGAAGAATGGGATAAAATAACACCTAAAACACTAAATCACTTCAAACATCTTTTAAGTGTTGTTTACTGTTTGGAATGTATTTTAACAAATTAATTTTTGCTCAACAAATGAAGTTAAGCAGACAAAGCACAACACATCTCGAATTCATACTGTCTGCAATTAAGTCAAAGTCAAAGTCAAAGCAGAGAACAATACATTTATATTTTATATGCATTTTTATGCTGTTCCACTGCTGAAATTGATTAAAAGCAGGTCTCAAAGGCAGCACATTTTTGTAAAATAATGAAGCATAGATAAATGAAGGCCTGATAAGTTAAACTGAAATGTTATTTCCTTTTGTAACCTCACTGTTCTGGAAAAAAAAATCTCAATTCTCAATGTCTGGGGTCTCATGTGTTTTCCAGGGGCCTTGATTAGACAGATTAATAAGAACATATAAAACAAATGCATAAAAATGTCAAATATTTAATAGTGAATTGTATCTTGCCCCTGCTGCTCACAGTTGTACATGGATGAGTTATCTGTAGTGTAAAAGATACTTAAACAACACTAAAACAACACTAAAAAACACCTTCAAACTTGGCTTACAATTAAATATTTTGTTGTAGAAGAGCTGAAGAGAAAGATGTGTTACATTTGCTCATGAGAAAACTTCTCGACTGGAATCAGAAGTTTTCTTCACTTCTCTTATGCCTCTGTTTTTGTGTGCTGGTTCCTTCCGAGAACTGAATTCTACTAGTAAGATGCCAGTTCACATTGTGTGTAGGTAGTGAAAAGGCCAAAACATTTAATTCCCCTATAAATGCTTTAGGATATTTGAATCTACTGCTCACATAAATTAGTGAACTGAATGATATATCCCCTAATTTCTGTGAGTAGTGTATGCCATAAGCCATCACTACTGTGTAACAAGCAAACAAAGTACTGGAAATCATCTTCATTTTAAGAGATTTTCACATACTATAAATCAGGTATGTATCAGGAAGTAATAAACCCATACAGCCACACTTACATTTAAATAGATTAGTAAACAGACAAAATGAGCTACGTACCGGCATGGTCAATAATCACTAAAAGAGGAAGCAGAGAAAGTATGGAAAATCCAGCTGGCTTCATGTCTGAAACATAGACCTTTTACTGAAAATAAAGCACACACTACCACAGTAATGGACATGAAGCTGAGAGGTTTTCAGGAAACTGTCTCGTGCTAAGTACTGACTTATACAAGGGGAAGTTGTGGTTGGTGGGTGTCCATTTTGAAGCTTTAGTCAAGCCCACAACACAGAGACAAAAAAGACAATCCTTTAAATGTCATTGTATATGCCCCTATTTGCTCTTGGTAGTCATGTCATACCCAGCGTTTCCATTTGATCATGCTTATTTATTTATGTTTACTGTCTCCGTTGTCAGGATTGGTTTAAATTTTAATTTAAAATTTAAATTTCATCTTAATGGTGCTGAATCGGTCTCATACATGCCAATCAAGTTTTTTTTCTCAAGTAAATTATTTTTATATGTGCTTCGCTTTGCGTACAGGGCCTGATTTGGAAGCACTTAATTCTCTAGAATGTTCTACTGTAGCGAACGGTGAAATGCAATCCTTTCCTCCAAATAACCTTTATTCAGTAACTTTAGTAACTTTATTCAATGGTGTGTGGTTTGTTTTAAACTGGTTAAACTTAGTGTCCCATTTATACGGGCAACAGATCATAACTGGACAACTGCAGCTACCAAAGTCAGAGAACAAGGAGTAACTTTACCTGGTCTGTGGGTGTTCCGTAAAACATCCACTGTGTCTGCATCTTAAGATAAGATAAGATAAGATAAGAAGATCCACACAGTGGGGGAATTCACGTTATTATAGAAGCGAAGCATAGCAAGGCACTAAAAATGAAGAAAGCTATAGATGAATAGAAGAAAAATATAAACACAAATAATAAAGTCACTCTATAAAACATATAAAATTTTATTTACAGAAACATTCGAATGCACATTGTGGTGTTATTAATACTGAACTGAGTCCCTGTAGTGTGTGGTGTTAAGTGTGTGTGTTCATGGTCTGTTATGTGTTAGGTGTGTGTGTTCGTGGTCTGTCGAGAACAGTGCACGTTGTAAGCTCTAACAGCAGCAGGAAGGAAGGACCTATGATAGCATTCCTTCACATATTTACATTTATGTTATTTATCAGACATCCTTATCCCGAGCGATTAGCAATTAATACAGGGGAGTGGTTCTTCAGCATGGACGTCAGCTTGGCTAAGATCCTTTTGTCTCCCACCACCTGCACTGTGTCTAGGGGGCTTCACAGGACAGAACTGGCCCTCTTAATGATTTTATCCAGTCTCTTCCTGTCTTCCATTGAAAAATTGTTGCCCCAGCAGACCACACCCTAGAAGATGGCAGACGCCACCACTGTGTTAAATAAGGTCCTCAGGAGTGCTCCCTGTACTCCAAATGACCTTAGTTTACTCAGCAGGTAGAGTCTGCTCTTGTCTTTCCTGTAAAGTGCAGAGAAGTTAACTGACCAGTCCAATTTGTTATTTAAGTGAACACCCATCACTCATAAAGGTCCACCCTTGCAATGTTCATTCCCTGGATGTTCACAGATGGAGAGTTGTGTCTCGATCTGTGGAAGTCCAACACCAGATCTTTGTTCTTCCTTGTGTTTAACTGTAGATGTTTTTGCAGACACCAGTTCACAGTCTTGAATTAGTCCTTTGTACTTTCTGTCCTCCTCATTGGTTATAAAGCTGACAATTGTGGAGTCATTAGAGAACTTCTAGAAGTGAGAGGTTGGTGAGCTGTACATGAATTCAGCAGTGTACAGTTTGAGGAGGACTGTTTCTTGCTACTGACCACCTTGTCTGAAAGACAATGCCCTTACATATTATGGTCTGTTAGACAGGGGACTGTCCACACCAATAAATTCCAGCTTGTCCTTCAGCAGCCCATGCTGTATGGTGCTAAAGGCACTGAAGAAGTAGAAGAAGGTAATTTTTACGGTGTTCCCAGGTTTCTCCAGGTAACACAGAGCTCTGTGTAGAAGATAGATGACAGCATATTCTACACTGATGCCAGGCTGATATGCGAACTGAAGAGGATCCATGGATGCGCTCACATATGATGTTTTCCACAGCTGTGGTACCCTTCACAACTTCTGGCTCATGTTAAAAATATTTTCAACTACACCACAGATTTGATCTGTGCATGACCTGAGGAGTCTGGCCAGGAGGCCATCTGAACCTACAGTGTTCCTCGTCTTGATCCGCCTTAGCTCATTCCTCACCTCAGCTGTCGTGAAGAACAGACTGGAGCAGGGAAGCTTGTGCTGGGATATATGGATGGTAGATTATAGCTGAATAGGAATCTATTTATCTATTTGATGTATTATGTTTTTAATAAGGCAATTCCAGTCAGGCACCAAATAAAGCACAAATTGGAATATTACTGGATGTAAAACATAGAAGGGCAGGGGGAAGGGGTATTCCTGTGATTGACTGCATTCAAGTAATAGGAAATATTAATAGGAAGAAAGACAGCTGAAATAACAGAATTCCAAGAAAGTGACCGTGTTGATTCAATTCTCAGTTCAGGTGGTTCATCATAAGTAAAACTCATCTCTGGCCGTACTTGAAGGAATTGCGTGTTATATTCCTGCAACCTGGATTACAATGCAGGACTGAGAAATCCACTTTTAGCTCTTAATCACAAGATGTGTTTGACTTTCAGCGAGTCAAAGAGGGAGGTGGGGGAGCTGTGACTTTTCACTGAAAACTAAAAACACTAAAAAACATGAAGCATTTTTTGCAGGGTGAGAAGGGTGTTGTGGTGCTGAACCTTTTTGGTAATTTGACCAAAGCCTGTCACAGACTTTTTAAAAAGACTGTTAAATGTTAACTCTGTTAGCTGTGTTAACTTGTACAAAAGGGGTATAATATTTCTCTTTAAATCACTAAGAATCCCATCATTCTTATAAAAACAGTGCTTTATTTCTGATATACTGTGAAAAAATAATTACATAACATTTTTAAAAAATATTGGGAAATAGGATAATGAAATAAAAAAAGGAAAGTTCAATAACTTCAGTTGTACTTCTGTAAGATTTTCAGCTATGAAGAACAGTACAGTAAGGTTTGTATTCTAAGACACAGGTATACAGGATACAGTCCTACCAGCAGAGTAAAAGTATTGGAGCAGGAACTTTAGGGAAGTAATGATTACATAAAGATATTCATACACAAAGAGACACACTCACACACACATTCTTAATCATACCATCATTCTCCTCCAGCCTTAAACTGGCATATAAACCGAGGGAATATAAAAGTCATATTTTCCTAAGGCCACTCTTATTTTAATCAACACACGTCTTCATTTCCACCTCTTTCAGTCTTTATGAAGATTCATGGAGTCCTTTGAGGTGGAAGTTGGTGGAAGGTCGCACTTCCCTGAAAACATCTTCCTCTGTCAATTGCCCGATGTAATTATATGTGTAAAGGTGCTTTCAGGTGATGATGGGCAACTCCTTCTGCTGAATGCCAGACTGAAGTCCAACCTGAAGTTCATTATCCTTAGGTTTTAATAACAGGTCATACATTTTCATTGCAAACACACAGTCCTCCTGCCTTTTTCCCTTAAGCCACTGAAATGTAACAATACTGCATTTAAAGAGTGCATCACATTGGATAATGTAAAATAATACTTGACATAGGAGTACACATGGGAATGTATTTACAAGACTCCCTTAATTGAAAAGTATTAAAACTTAGATGAAGACGAAGCCTGTTTATGGTACCACATTGTTCCTGGATAGTGTACCATTCAACAGAAGCCTTCATCAACATGGCCGTTGTGAAAGTCAAACTGTTTACTTCAAAATTAGAGAGGTCACATGTCCAAAGACCAGGTCTAATTGTCAAAAGGTAGTTCATTATTGGCCGAAAATGCCTCTACCAAAGTAGGTATCTGTGTTTGGCACAAGTAGCAGGTGTGTCTTTGTGATTATGTGCATGGGAAAGTCCCCAATCTATGTGGCATTTATAAACTTCACATAATATATGTATAAACATTCAGTTCTCTGGGCTAAAGTCCATAAACGAGAACCGACGTGAGACCTGTTCTACTGCGTATGTGATCTATTAAACTAAGGTGATAGCATAGCAGCCTGATCCTAGATCAGTATGTGTACCTAAGGCTAGATCATAAGGTAAGTCTTTTGCAAACTCCTATACCTTAAAAACTCATTTTTACCACAACTGTTATCGGTCAGAGCCCAGAAACAACAAACACAAACAAATCTGCATATTTCTTTGTTTGTAGAGGTGAATATCACCCAAATAATGTCTGATTCTCTAACAATGAACCTTTGGTCCACAATTCCTTACAGAAATATGAGGAAAAATAATTCTGTATTTTGGGAATACACAAAACACTTTATCCTAGTGTGCAAATGAGATATTACAGGTAGATAATCAGGGTAATATATGTTAGAATACTGGAATGCAGTGCAAACAATAATCCCACTACAAAAGCATCAAGTGGGGTGGAGTGGGGATATATATATATATATATATATATATATATATATATATATATATATATATATATATATATATATATATAGACACACACACACACACACACACACACACACACACAC